>OMLM01009999.1:11954-38315 GCA_900302695.1 Helostoma temminkii | reverse complement strand
AGAGAGAGAGAGAGAGAGGGAGAGGCTTCTAGGAAATCTCAGATGAAATGTTAGAGATAAGATAAGAAATAAGGTTTTGGTGTCTCTCTGCATGTGAAGATTCAGTCTTGTGACAAGGTTTTAAATTTAAATGATAAGTAGTAATATATCACATTAATTATTAATTAGAGCACTGGCAGCTCATAAAAAAAGTAAAATGATATTACTGAACTCTGTGACGCTATATATTTATTACTCACCTCTGTGTTCTCATTACAGATGGTCAGCCCTTTTCACTATTAATACATACATGTGCACATTAAACACCATCATATTCCTCTGACCCCACTGTCTCCAAGCTGCAGTGACAGACACATATTGCAGGAAACAATCAGATTGTGTTTTCTACCAACATAAAAAGGAAATGTTTTTTTTAACACACGATCCTGCAGCTCAGCCCCCTGCAGTGACGACTATCAAACTTAAAACCCCAATTCCAAAAATTCAAAACACAATAGAACATAAAAAACAAGTTTAGATCAAATATTTAAACTGAGAACCACAGTGTAGCATCCCCTCTTTTTTAAACAACAGTCTGTAAACATCTGGAAACTGAGGAGACCAGTTCTGGAGTTTAAGGAGAGGAATGTTGTCCCATTCATGTCTGATACAGCATTCCAACTGCTCAATAGTCCTGGGTCTTCTTTGTCATATTATGCATTTCAAGATGTGCCAAATCTTCTCTGAAAGGTCTGGACTGCAGGCAGACCAGTTCAGCACCTGGACCAAGTGACCAAGATGCCAAGTGGCCGAATTACTACAACGAGAAACAGTCATGGCATTGGAAAGTTATTATTATGAAGCCATGCTGCATTGTCCTTTCGTGTGCATGGAGCATATGCTGCTCGAAAACCTGGCTATATCTTTCAGCAGTGATGGAACCTTTGCAGATGTGCAAGCTGCCGATTCCATAGACACTGAAGCACCTCCATGATGCAAGATGCAGGCTTTCAAACTAGGTGATGATAACAATTCAGAAGGTTCCTCTCCTCTTTAGTCCCTTTGTTTCCACAGAACATTTTAAATGAGCTTTGAGACAGAGAAGATAGTAGCATGTCTGGATGTTCATATATGACTTATTCTATGCATGACAGAGCTGTCAGTGGGGCACTTTGAATGGCTGCCATAGACCTCAACCACCTTGTTGCTCCTTTTATATTGTTAAATAATGTAGTGCTTCATGCTTTTAAAACTATGTTGCCACTAAACAGTATCCAGTCATGATAAGGGGGATTACTTTGTGTGACTTTGTGGCTATTCTACTCTTTATCTTTATTATGTTGAGTTTATTCAGGTGATATTTTCTTTTTTTGTCTCTAGACACTTGCATGGTAGGCTACATTTGATTATATTCACAAAATTCAATTAAGTAAATGAGTGACATTGAAAACGTTTCCATTACTGTCAGATAACTAAAGTTTCTAGCAAAGGAACAAATCACACATCATATTTATTATGTTTTTTAAAAAAGCCCCATCTTTTCTGGAAAAGTGTGTGTAACAACTTTTACTGCACGGCCACTGTTTGCAACTTGAATCTTTATTCATGTCTATTTAGTATGTTTCGCTGGAATCCAAGCTTATTGTGACACTGACAGAACATTATACACTGTGTATAATGCCTTCTAACAGTTAAACTGTTCATCTAGTGGAGTTGTGTGTCCAAAATTCAAATTAAAAGTTTACTGTTTTAAATTGCATTGCTTAATACAACTGGACAAAACATGCCACATAATGAGTTATTAGAAGGCGTCACGTCTTCTGTTTCTCTTCAACTAAGAAGCTCAATATAAACTACTGGTTTTGACCTTGCTGAGAAATAATAAGTACATCCACTCTGAGATGTACTTAGCATCACATTTATTTTAGTCTTATTATAAACCATGCAAACTTATATACAATGCATTGTAAAAATGTCAAAGTCGACCCACTGGGCTAAGGTACCGAACTACACACAAACTCACCTGGCTATAATAGTACAATGTTGTGATGTGTCAGTTTTATCAACAGCCATATAAAAATATAGCAGTAACAGCAGACAAATAACTGTGTGATCAGTACTTTTATTGCTGATATTTAAATTTTATGACACTGATAATATTTTTTACATTAACAGGATTTTGATTGCAGGACCTTGACTTGAAATAAAATGCCACCATTGCATGTCATTAACTGTGGCCTCCTCTGTCCCGTAGGTCTTCTTCCTGTCTGTCTCCTCTCTGTACCTTCCTCAGCCTTGGAGCTTGTTTGTTTCCAGTGTGAGCAGTTTTTTGTCTGTTGCTTATTGTTGCTCTACTTTTCTCTCGTTTCTAAATGCTTCAATCTTGTAATGACAGTTGTACATCAGTGAGTAGACTTTAAGACTTTAAGGCAGAAGTGCTACACTGCAGAAGCAACACTGCTGCAGGTGAGCAAAAGTGTGTTTTTTCCTCCTCTGCTTTCAGTGCTCTCATACTTTTGGTAAAGTCAGCCATAATAGTTTGTATTACTGTAGAATGAATGTAATGAAGTATGACTGAATGACATAATAAACATATTAAAGTACAGTTTTTATCATAAATATTTCCCCGTGCATAAATAAATACAACCCAGCTGAATTATTTTATTACTTTTTTAAATGACCAAAATGCAATTTGTCTGCCCGCCCTTTATCCTCTCTTTAATCCTTCCCTCTGTGGATGAGTCTGTCTTTTGACGTTGTCTGCCAGGCTCTTGATGCATTAAAGCCAAAAGCTTAGAGTGTGACAACGTTAATGGATGATGTTGTAGACCAAACTGGACACAAAGTGTCCTGATTATGTCCAGAGTGACAGCAGGGTCATCCATTAGTCACCAAACACAGCAGTCAAGAGAGCAAGGCAGGAAAGGATGAATAGACGGATCAGTGTTCCCTCTGGCTCTCTGGAGCTTCTGTCACTTCAGGTTCTCAATAAGAGACAGCAGCAGGATTCGGGACATTTGCAAATGTCATTTTGAAGGGATTTGTATACTACACTACCAATACAAGGTGAGTCACACAACTTTAATAGTACACTATAATTGTGATCACTTTCATGTGGTTTTAAGAGAAAAATATTGATATTACGCTGTCAAATACTGTAATACAATTTGAGTATTGTCAATTGGTAAAGTAAATTATAATTGCTGACAAAAACTGAGACTTGCTACAAAAACAATGCTGTTGATGAACTGATTTGGTTTTCAATTATAAATAACTTTGTGGATTCTCAAGCAGTGAAACTGTGCTCATACATTGCTTGTGACCAGTCATGTTTTCAAAACATAACTTAAACATTTAAATGCATTTTCCTCTATAAACAACAATCAACAATGATGAAAAATCAAAAATAATAACTCCTTTAATTTTGGCCACTGGTTGAAAGCACACCTGGCATATTATCACCATACAAAATTGTTAGGCAAACATTTGATCAAATCATTTCATAGATAAAAGATAAACACGTTGGGTTAGAAATGCTTTGTGGGTGTGTCAACACAATATCTCACATTTCATACAGTTTTTGATTCACTGAATCATTGCAGCTTTAAGCAAACAAAGTATTTGCATCAACAACATCCAGAAGCTTGTCTGAACCAATACATTCTATTATTTTAGGTTTTCCTGGAGGTATTACTTTTACTACGTTGAATCTGTGAGACACCCACCTGCAATCATGGCCATCATCGGTGCAGGCTTCGATGATATGTCCCTTAGTACTGAAGACAGTTACAATCATGTCTTCATTGACACAGAGACCAGTACAGTCAAAGGCATGTACTTCCAGCGTGCTCAGCAGCTCCATGGACCAGAAGCCTTGCATTGTCACCTTGATGCTTCACAACAGGCCCTCATTAATGTGGGAGGCGTTCGATTTGCCTTCCCCTGGAGCACTCTGGAGGATTTCCCCCA
This sequence comes from Helostoma temminkii, assembly GCA_900302695.1. Lineage (NCBI taxonomy): Eukaryota > Metazoa > Chordata > Actinopteri > Anabantiformes > Helostomatidae > Helostoma > Helostoma temminkii. The sequence goes on along the minus strand of OMLM01009999.1, from coordinate 34,367 downwards.
GAGCCGCCTGAGTCGTCTGTCATCCTGCACCACCCTGAGGGAGATAGCAGAGGTTTGTGATGACTATGATGCGATGACACACGAATTCTTCTTTGACCGTGACCCTTTAGCCTTTCGAGCCATCTTCACTTTCCTGGCAAAAGGTAAGCTACGTCTGCTGCAGGAGGTCTGCAATGTGGCCCTGCACAATGAGCTGCTGTACTGGGGCATTGACATAGAACAGATGGAGCCCTGCTGCCGCCACCGCATGATGTCCTCTGTGGAGGATCTGGCTGAGCAGAAGTGCAAAGAGGACGAGTGGCGGGAGAAAAGGAGCACAATGAGGGCTGTTGGGATGAAGCGAGGCCTGCTCCACATGCTGGGAGAAGCAGTGGAGAATCCTCACTCAGGTTTAACAGGAAAAGTGTTTGCCTTCCTGTCTGTCATCATGGTAGCTGTCACTGTGGTTAGCCTGTGCATCAGCACTATGTCAGACCACCAACAGGAAGACACCACGGTACGTACAGGCCACAGCAATGCTGTGACTGAAGTTACTTGAGGTAAAGGAACTGTGCAACTGTTAAAATACATATAATACTAGATGGGAAAAAATAATTCAATAATTTTACTACTGTAAGCCAGCATGTTGACCTCTGAAGGCCTGATTTAATAAGATAAGTAGCATGTACTTACATATATGCTCGAGCTTGCAAGCTGGAGGTTTTGTTGGTGATCTACCAAGAAAAACTGTGGGATAGACAAGCGCTTGTGGAGACGGCTGTATTTAAATGAGGGTTGTGAATGTTTCATTAGTGTTTGTCATAGAGACCATGGAGAATGACCAAACATACATGCTCTTAGTTGCTGTGTATTGTTCTCTTCCCAATTAAAGGCTAAACCACACCGTTACTTCTGGACCTTTAACACCTGGACAGGAAATGTACTTGTATGGAAACAACATCAGATTGTATTTCAAAGGAAAGAACCATGTAAGCTCAGATCCTCTTTGTCTTTTGTTGTTTTCACAGGGTGAATGTTCCCAAAAGTGCCGCAACATGTTTGTGGTGGAGTCTGTTTGTGTGGCGTGGTTTTCCTTGGAGTTTCTGGTACGATTTTTCCATGCACAGAGCAAGCTGGAGTTTGTCCGTGGCCCACTCAACATCACTGATGCAGCTGCCATCTTGCCCTACTATGTCTCTCTGTTCCTGGAGCTCAGGGACGAGTCTGTGCGGGACTTTGTGGCTGGAGCAGGAAGAAGCACGCTGGATAAACTGGGTCTTACCCTGCGTATGATGAGGGCCCTCCGGATCCTATATGTGATGCGGCTGGCCCGTCACTCTGTGGGTCTGCAGACTCTGGGTCTGACCATCCAGCGGAGTATGAAAGACTTTGGTCTGCTGATGCTCTTTGTGTGTGTCGCTGTGACTCTCTTTTCTCCATTGGTTCATCTTGCTGAGAGTGAACTGGCTCCAAATGCGGCCAGGTCCCCCCTGCTCAGCTTCAGCAGCATCCCAGCATCCTACTGGTGGTCCATCATCTCTGTGACCACGGTGGGTTATGGTGACATGGTGCCGCGCAGCATACCTGGCCAGCTGGTGGCGCTGATTTCCATCTTGGCAGGGATCCTTATTCTGTCTTTCCCTTCCACCTCTATCTTCCACACCTTTTACCGCACCTACACCGAGCTCAAGGAGGAGCACAAGAGGTTGTGGAAGGAGGAGAGGGGGGCAGAGCTGGCCACTGAAGCTGAAGAAAGCATGAAAGAAAGAGAAACCTGGCCTGATAATTGGCCAGAAACTGACTTTTTACCTGGTCTGGATGATCCTCATTTTCTTTTCATGAAAGACATTACAGTGCTGGGTCAGAGCAACAGTTGTCCACCTCTTATTTCTCCTGAAACTGGCTGAGCTCACAAGATGTACTAGATATGCATTATAAAGTATGTGGACACCGATGCCCAGCATCAGTGGTCCATCTCATTAATAGATATGATAAATTAGATAAATTGGAACAAGTCTCTGGACACATGTAGCTCCACTCTCACACTCCAAGCTGTAGTATGGGGCTTCTCACAAAAATGTCCTTAAAGGTGTTTTTGACTCTACTGCTTTATTTGACTCTTCGAACAGCAAGCCTATGACAAGAGGCATCTCTTGTAATAGCACCTTAATGGCGGCTGGTGGGCTTCTCTTCAGATAAAGTGAAACAGTATAAACAGCCATTTACAATTTGCTTCTGCATGTTGAGGCACAAATGCTACTAGTTATGTTTAGATACAAAGATTTAACTACAAGCTTACTATTAGACAGTCAGTAATAATGTACAGGAAGTATCTTGATCACAACACACAATGTTTCACACTGGACTCAAAGGTTGGTCTTAGAGAAGTCCTGGGTTTTCTAACCCATCCACCAACCCAGATGTCCCAACCATGACATTGTCTCTTTAAAATGTCCTCTGCTCCTGCTATAATTACTACCATCTCTACATGTACATAACTGCAACATGGTACTTTTAACTATTGGTCAAATAACATGTTATAGTTTGTTAGTTTGTTAGTGTTTTTTCTCTTTCTGCTACTACTTCCCACTTTAGTAACACCTATTACTACCTTCTGCCATGAAACCAAGAACCAGACTAACTATCACTATCATTACAATTATTGTATTATTATTATTACTATGATGGTGATGTTACTACTATGTGCTACTATCTGCCACTTAAAATGTCACTATTATCACTATACATAATATATACTATATAAATACTATAAATAATATACACACATATTACTATATATGTTATGTTACTATTGTTGTTATACTGTAACTATGGTTATTACATTTTCCCTCTTTCTCTGCTACTCATTCCTATTATTTCCCATTATTTTTGCTTCATAGTTTTTTTTTAATTTGGTCATTAATGACATTTATCATAATAGCCCAGTTGGTAGGGCAGTCATCTTTGCAACCCCATGTTTTGCAGTCAGACATTCCATGCTGAGTCATCAAATTCCAGGACAACCAAACCCCTGCAATAGTTTTGCCCTTATATTCCTCCACCTCAGGGTCTTGGAGCTGTTGTGGGAACAAGCAATTGACCACTCTCACCTGAGAGGAACTCCCCTGCTAGGGCTCAATCTCATCTCATTGCTGATACATCTCATTGCTCTATTGTACACATGCTGAATCAGACACTCCACTCCATGGCTATAATTAATTTCATTCCAGTCCATTTACAACCCACTGCCTTGGTGCACTTTCACAAGCAGTATAAAGGTCACATATGTCTTGTCTGTGTGTTGTCTTATACATTGTCTAATAAAAAACTTAGACTTTAAATACTTTCTCTCCTACATATGAGCTCTTGATATGTACATTAATATATGTGAAATTATTCAGAGACAATCAGCCTAACTTCTAATCTAACCTCTAACTTCAGATAGCAGGCTCCTTTTGTACAGTATTTACTGACAAAAACACTGTGGCTGCAGTTTGAACTGAGAATCAGTGTGATGTGAAGAACAGAGTGAAAGTCTGGCAATTGACTATGTTTTCCACCAGAGGGCAGACATGACAAATCTTTTAATACTATGGCTACACAATTACCTTATAATTTTTTTTATATATCTTTTATATAAACCAAGTTATATGATATTCTCTGTCTGATTCAGGAAGAACCTGGAATCTGGAAACACCTGGAAATGATCTGTAAAAACAGTGGTTGTGAAAGGCTGACTAATCCGGTCTGGTGATTCCAACAGAACTCAGGCAGACAGAGAGAGGCCCCTGGAATCCATGCAACACACTGCAGGACTACTGGGGCCTGTAAAAGAATGGAAATGAGGCCTGGAGTCAATTCTTGACATTTGCCCATGAAGACAGCAAGTGATGCCAGGAATACACCAACAAAGACTATCATGAGGAGAAAAAATTTGAGATGGAAAAAACAAATAAGAGCCAGAGAGCAGGTGAGGAGTGAAGAAAGGAAGGACAGTGCATGTGTGTGTGTGTGTGCACATGTGATGTGGTACTCTCTGCCCAGCAGGCTGTCACAACATTTCTCTTTACACTAGACCAACAGAATTTCAATAGTTTTAAATATTTTAAAAGTATTTCATCTATATCAATATATACCAGAGTCTGTTTGTCTGTTGCTTGTAGACTCCAGTGGAACAACCCCCACAGCTGAAAACTGGGCCACTTATACATAATTCTGCACTTAGACTGGGTCTCACTGTTGTACAACCTCCCATTGATGTCCTACAGCCAAAAATAAGACCCCACGTGCCTCTGCAGGTTCTGTTCTTTTTGAAAACTTTTTAAAAAGAAACAAACAAGAAGTAGGTCATATCAGAACTGAGCTACAACCTCCTGTAAGCTTCCCTCAGCTAAAAGTAAGATCCTATCGTCATGAATTTTGGTACGTTTAGTTTGGAAAACTAAAGTTGTAGAGATCAATGTGGAGCGGGTCATCTCAGAATAGATCCTCCTCTTGCTGAAAGTAGAGCCCAAGTGCTTCCTCTGATGCCTTTTTAGAACTGTAATGCAACCAGAATTTAGCTCCACTCTCCTGTTGGTCTCTTTGAGTTGGAAAATGTATCACTCTAAAAATCTTAACGTGTTTGTTTTGCACTTTGTGTATGAAGAAAGCTTAATTCATTTTATACTAAAGTAAATCAAACTAGTTTATTAAGTCTTTTAAGTCCACAGCAAGAGGGTAATTTCAATTCAATTCAATTCAATTCAACTTTATTTGTATAGCGCCAAATTACAACAAAAGTCATCTCAAGGCACTTTACAATGTAAGGTTTAAGACCTTACAATACAACTAAATAATAAGGAAAACCCAACAAATCCCCCTTTGAGCAGCACTAGGCAACAGTGGAGAGGAAAAACTCCCTTTTTAAGAAAGGAAGAAACCTCCAGCAGAACCAGGCTCAAGATGGGTGGCCATCTGCCTCAGCTGGATGTGGTGAGTGGAAAGAAAGAGAAAGAGAGAAAATTTGTCAATTTGTCTAGTATTTTAATATTAGTCAGGCTCCAGCACTCCTGTGACCCCTGCGGGGACTAAGCGGTATAGAAGATAGATAGAAGATTAATATTAGTCTTAAATTCTTCATAAGCCTTTATTTTCAATATATTCCAACTATGTGTCATCTTATTACTCACTTCATTAAGTTAGTTTTAACATGTTTCAGTGATGCACAGAGCAGTAATTCTGCAATTATGTTAAAGATATTGTTTCCTTTGACCAATAACCAAGCAGTTCACAAAGCAGGGATACCGGCACGGTGAAACATTATGTTATGAGACTGTTGTCATAAAGCTCCCTGATGCAGCTGATGAGATAGCAATATTTAATTACATTTTATATTACAAGGTAAGTTATATATGTAATATTGTTTTGCTGTTGCCATATTAGTTTGACTGCTGAGTACAGTACTTGTACCTGTCACACAGTTTACTAGCTTGACTCAACAACCTTGAAAAATGCAGCACTGTCAGTTAGAAGTCAATAAACCAGGGATACAAGATGTGTCATTTTCATCCAAGCATGTCACAGTATAACAAGAACCACTATTATGGAACTTTTATGTCCACACAGGTGTGATTCCAGGCTTAGTCACTCACACAGACTGTTTACCTTTACTCAAGAATTACAATGCAATGCTTTCTCCCACTGTCCAAAGACATGCAGTTGGGTTAACTGCTAACTGTTGTGAAGGTGTGAATGTTTTTTTGTCTTTATATGTAGGCCCGTGATAGACTGGTAACCTGCCCAGGGTGTACCGTGCCTCTTGTCTAGTGAGATTTCCAGCAACCCTATGACCCTTAACAGGAAAAGTGGTCAGGATAATGGATGGATGGATGAATAGATGATGATGATGATCATTAAAGAAAGAAAGAAAGAAAAATAAAAAAGCAAAAATGGAGCGTTCTGGCTGGCCACCCCAAACTCAGATAGGTACCTCTAAAACACCTTCTGACAGTAAGTCAGGCAGGACTTTAATTTAATTGGATTAGTTTGACACCAATGTAATTGTCCCTTGTTGCAACAGTTTTAGCTATGTGGCCACGTAGCTAAAAGGCTTAAAACATGAAATACACAGCCAGCACCGAGAGATTTCTATTAGGTCGCTGTAACCTGTTACTACTAAAACTGTTACTTCTTCAGCATGGCTGTAACCCTGCTCTCACCCAACACACTCTTTTAAAATAAAATTTTATTTCTCACCTAATGATTCTGCCATCATCTTCTAGTGTGTGGGCAACAGACTGGACTGGTGAACTTGACATTATTGCAAAGCCAAAGAAGAGGACGAGAGAGAGAAGGTGGTAAAACCTGAAAAAATGAATGGAGAGAAAAGCAGCTAAGAAGGATGGAGAATAGGTTGTAACACAACTGAAAAAGGAAGGAGACATAGGAGGAGGAATGAGCAGAATGGGACAAACCAAGTGGAAGACAGGGACCATACAGGAGACCGGAGATTCATACTACAATGGCAGGGAGAGACAAAGCTTTTATCAAGACTATAACTACACTTACAATTCTCTAAGAGACAACATAATGGTCAAAAACTAATCAAGCTGGAGGAGTAACCCCCCAAAGCAGTTTTAATGCTATTGTTATAAATATACTGTTGTCTGTGTGAAATCTTTGGAATATCTCCAAAAGCAGTTACTGTCACAAGAACAAGTAGCTTCTATCTCTCTGCTGTAGTGCAGCCACATGTGACCCAAACAAGCCGTTCTTCAAAGACTCCTAGAGCTGTCTTAAAGCTTCCCAGGAGAGCGAACTGAAACTGTTCCACTGTGTTACTCACAAAAGCTCATTTTCTGTTTCCTGGCACGTTACCATCACCTGTTGCTGAGCAGAACAGAGTGAAAGCATTAACTGTGTCATCCATGACCGTGTTTCCACATGTGTGTGCACAGCATCCATAATGAGAAGAGGTTGTGTTTTACTACAAACAGTAGATTACTCCATGTATGTGTAATGTGAGAATTCATCATTGTGACAAACCTGCAAAGAACTAAAGAAAGCCAGACTAGAGTATGTGAAGTCCTGGGAATAACACTTCAACACTGTGAGCTATCCGATCAGCTGCACCAGCTACATTTTAAAACCAAAGTAATTAACTCATCTGAATATGTGCTACAGAAACAACCTATAATAAAGATTTAAGTTCGAGCAGGGAGACACCAGCCAGTTCATCTAGTTGGCACTCTAAGGCTCCTTCAGTCTATTAATTAGTTTACCAGATCCTACACAGGGGAATTCCTATTATCCAATCATCATGCTAGCCACAGAACATTTAAACCACGGTATCCACAGAATGTTGTCTCTCTCTGCTGTCCTCTCCAAACTCTCTATGAATGTTCTGATTTATTTAAATTTAGTGTAAAGGAGGGAAAGTTTAGATTTATATACATTTACTGATACATTTACTGATTCATCTGCTGTTGTTCACTGTTGCTCCCAGGATGAGCAGGCACACAACACAACACAACCAACCTCTGCACCAGCTCAGATTCACAATATCTTTAAAAATGAATTCATGCATGTTTGAAGGTGGGAGACCCTTAATTTGGCTGACGTACAGTATCATTTTGAAATTACAAGGTGTATGTGAACAATAAACATAAATAAAATTATAAAATGGGACTGGGTAATTGTCTACAGTGTCACAGCTTGAGTGGATTAAAGACTACACACAATCTCAGTATACAGAAACATCTTTAATTCATAAAAAGATTTACAATATTTTACATATGACACATACTGTTTGTAAAGCATGATAAAAATCTTTGGCACAGCTGTTTCCTGTTGATATAGACAGAAAACATATAACGTGTTTTAAAAAACATCTCTGTGAACTCTTTGCATTCACTTATAAGTAGCAGGATTACTGTCCCTTTATGGTGATTTGTCTCTTATGTACAGGTCTCTATGTACATGGCAAAAAAGGTTTACGTATAGCTAAGTAAAAACAACACTGTTACAGATGCTCGCACACACACACACACACACACACACACACACACACACACACACACACACACACACACATACACACACACACACACACACCTGCTGGTGAGGATGGAGTCCACAGCATCATTAGTGTTAAGGCAACATTGTGCTGCCAGACACAAAAAGGCACTTTTAGACAAAAGCTTTCATAACTGTAATACATGAAGATATCAAAATGAAAGGCATGTGTAATGCATACATATTACATGGTAAAGTGCACATTAATGTCTTTGGTTTGATACATACTGCCTTGTTCATTTCTCATAAGGAAAGTGACCTTTTTGACTGATTCCTACAAAAACACCTTTGGAAACTTCCAGTTAACTTTGGCTTTTTGGCTCTGTAGCTTTTTCAGCTCATTAAGGAAAGCCGTTACATCTAAAAACATCACCCAGAGTTGATCATTGCTCTGAAGTTCTGCAAGAGCGCAGCTCCTGAACATCAGAATCAAAAGAGAACAAGTGCCCCTGTTGAAAAACGAGAATGTATGGTTTCCTCTCACTTCTCGTCGCTCATGGAGCAGTCCACAGCTATGATGTCCTGTATTTCTGTGATTTTCACCTCCTTCTCTGGGATTTCTACCTCAATTGGGATCTTCAGCTCCTCTGGGATCTTCTCTGCTGATGAGCTGCGGCTGGACAGTTTGTCCATCTCATACTCCAACTCAGAGATGCGCTCTGCGACACACTGGGCTGTGAGTCGGGCCTCTGGGTCATGGTCCCAACATTCTTTTATGGTGGCGCAGATCACAGCCACGCCCTGTAGTGGGAGGAAGAGAGCAGCGATATGAGGCTGACTTCATTGGGTGTAGGGCAATTTTTAACACTGATTGATGCAATTAACTGTTCTCCCTGATTTAAAGCTACAGTTAGTGGAAATAAACTGCACAACATCTCTTCATCATGAGACATCCTGTCAAAGCCTCAAGTGCCACACGCTCATGGAACAGCACCAGCAGTGATGTTCCCTACTAAAGGTTTTTAAATAAGGCACCTCTCACTAACCAATCAGAGAAGGTCAAACCATGTGTGTCACACACTGACACTAAATGGTACATTAATTGACCATGTTCACTGGTGTTTGTGGGGACCAAAACAGAGTAAATACTGAAGTAATAATTATTAGGTAAACAGAAGCATGGCTCTAAATTCATATTAATGTTTGTACTGTCATTGTCTTGTTTGTTCAGGTTGCTCTGCTTCCCCTTAGTGGCCACAAAAACAGCCAGTGCAGCTTTAAGTAGAAATAATAGATGTGTCAAGTCTAAAACATTCTTTCAGGCATGTTTATCACTACACACATTGTCAGACCAGCGTTTCCTATGCTAATGCATAGATTATTATTACTTTTTGTCAGAATGAACTATAAACATAGATAATAAACATTGTTGCTGCAGTGACCTGATGTCTGAGCCAGCTGTCTGGGATCTCGGGTCTTCCTCTGTCTCTCAGCACGTTGTCCTTCATACTCTCCACACAGGGGTGCTCTCGCACTTTAGAGCCAAATGCCGGCTCGTAGTCCTTCACCTCTGCAAACACAAACACAGTGCCTTGAATCAGACATGTTCTGCAAACGTCATTTCAGTCTGAAGTGAAGAAAAATATCCTTTCTCTGTCATTATTATGTGGCTTTTCAAGCAAACATGATAACAAGGTTTAAGGCGTTTGCCAAGTTCAACAGAAATGTAAAACAAACACATGTTTAATGACACGGTTTATCACACAGAAAACATTTTTCATGTCAGAAACCGAAAAAGAGGAAGATGGACTGAAACAGGTGGAGTTAATGTGATTAGAAAGTGTGAAATTATTCTGGTCTGAGGTCACTCCACCCATTCACGCTGCCAGCTCTGTACACTGGCACCAAAACCGCTGACAGTCAGAATTAAAATGTCTTTTATGATGTCTCCACATAATGATAAATGCTAACATGTGAATAATGATTGTTTCTAAAAACAACAAATGACCTTTTTGCTAAGGAGCAATTAGTCACAACCTCAAGAATACAAGATTTTTAAAAACTATTTCATAGTAAGGATCTGGCACAGAAAAAGAAAAACCATAACACTGAAGCCATGAAAAATTAAAGTTCTGGGATTGGGTCCAGACCTCATGAAACTGAACTCACAACAGCTGCAGTCCCAGAAAGAAAAACTCTCAGGATATCACAGTTGCTGCGAAATGAAACACTAGTCAGTGTAAAGTCATCTTTGTTCACCTGTCTGAGCCAGAAAATGCTGGGCAAACATTTAAGAAAGCAGCAAAGCTTGATCTAACAACAGTGGCTGGTCTCTACTGCTGTGTAGGATCACATGTCAAAAGATTCAGAATCGTAATGTAAACTGCCTGAAAAACCTGACATGTGTAACAGCAGCAGAGGATGGAGCCCAATGAGCAGTCAGCTGACGACGTTGATATCAATTCTGAGCACTTGATTGACATCTATGAAATGAGCAAAAGTTCCAGCAATTAAATTGACTCTTTGATCAGACTGTTTTCTCTTCAAGCACCTTATCTGTCCAGAAGCCGCTTCAGTAGCTGAAAACATCATGTTGTTGTTCATGTTCACTAGCAGGTTGATGAAATTTAAGAAAGGCACAATAGTTTCTTCTAAATCAGGTCCCTGTGGCCTGTGGTGTCACTGGGAAACAGGAAGGTCAGAGTGGAACCCCCTGGCAGGAAGCTGGAGGGCTGGGATCAAGACTGTGTGTGGAGAAGCTCTACCGACTCTACAAACCCACACTTCCTGTTTTTGACATGTGGAACTTCCCCATTTTCAGTGTTTTAAAACAGGACCCAGAAAGGCCCGGCCCATTTCCCTAGAGCTTATTCAGGATGGTATTGTCCTCGGCTCTCTGTGTTTAGATCTCCTGCTGAGCTGGTGTAAATGTGTAATATGTAATATGTAATACACATTTTCCTGGACTGGACACAGCTAAGAGAAACAGACAAATGTGAACTGGCCTAAAATGGAAAGCAAGTTAAAAACAGACGTAATGACTGAGGGGACACGCCCATTTAGCTCTTAAACATTTGTGACCATGTTTCTTGAATGACAGAACCAGTAAAACAAAGGTAAGCTACTGTTGCTGCAGTCTGAGGTGCGGCTTACTTTCCTTCTCTGGACATTTGAAAGCTATGAGAAGAATTTCATCTGTGGTTTGAAAACAGATTTCACAACAGACTGTAATCAGAGTCTCACTCTCACTTTCCCTCTCTGTCTGGAGCCCATATTAAACCCTGGTGTATCCAGTCTAAGGGGTGGAAGGCAGTTTATGACAGTTTCCTTTTCAGATTATCTGTCTGAAACCTTCGTGGCTTGGAGGTTAGCAGAAACCTCTGTAGCTGGCTACACCGTTAGAGATCCACTATCTTGACACAAACACTGCTCCATATTTGCAGTTCAAGAGGCTCAACAAGCATACAGTATAACATGATACGGATCCCAAACTTGATAGGAAATAAACCTGCATAACCTTTAATAAGTCACACTCTCATCAAAACTAAATCCTCTCTACATCCAGGCAAAGCATCCGCCCATCTAGAGAAAGTTGTGGGCTGAATTCTTGTGGCTAGCACATCAGGGTGCTGTGAAAGTTAAATCAGTACTGCTAGTGGTGTTTTGATGGGGCTTTAAGAGGCTAAAGCAAAAGAGGAAAAGTCAATCTAATTCCATTCGTGTCAGAGCCTGAAAATGACTCAGTACAGTCAGGTGGACAGAAACTGTAGTTCTTAACAGAAACACAGCATGGTGTTTTGCTTTTTAGCTGCTTCACTATGTCAGTCAGCTTCTGTTTAAGTGATTTCTTGATTCAGCAGGGCTGGCAGTAATCAGGACTGGATGTGGGAAGTGAAATTTAACTCAGCTTTCCAAAAAAAACTGGTTGATCCCAGTTCATTCATCATTTAGCAAGGGGGTGTTGATTACTTTTTACTTAGGGCCAGGCAGGTTTTCCTGTAATATATGAAATTATTGTTAAAAAACTGCATTTTGTATGTACTCAGGTTATCTTTGTGTAATATTAAAATGTGTTTGATGATCTGAATCATTTAAGTGTGACAAATATGCAAGAACATAAAAAATCAGAATTTGGGCCAAACATCTTTCACAGCACTGTAGATTTGGAGGTATAGCTACTGTAGAGACTGACTAGATTAGCTTAGCATGGAGAATGGAGGCAGGGAGATCAAGCCAACAGTAAACCAAGGGTAAAAATGTGTGTGTACATTAGGCCTATGTTGCTTGGTTAATATGTAAAAAATAGAAATGTAAAAGCTACTATTTGATATTTTACAGTACTGTTGGAGTTCTATTGTGAATAAAATATGGCTCTATGATATTTGATAATTATTGCATGCTGTCTTTATGTAGATTTTACACAGAGTCCCAACATTTTTAGAATTGGGGTTGGAAATGACAGAAGTTGTAGATATGCTGCCTTGAGACTTTTTACAAAGCATTGTTCAAACCTAGCCCATCTAAGATAAGATAATCTCCAGCTTAACACCTAACATACAGGGACGAGAGTGGCATCACTCTTCTCATCTAGAAAAATAAATGTATTTACTGGAATATCCTTTAAACCATAAACTGTAAGACCTTCTGACCCCAAGCTATTGTACTCTCGCCAGTTGTTGCCAAGCGGCAGCCCATGAAGGCTGGACCGCAAGGCTTTTGCTTGGCTCAGTGCAAACCCTTGACTCGCTCCCTATCCCTCCATAACCCTTAGCTCAGACTGAACATGCAGGCCCTGCCGCACCCCACAGGCTAATTCAGGACATGTAAATAAAATGCTCAGAGACAAACTGAGAATGTACTATAACTGACCACAACAACACTGCCAGTGCAGGCTAGTATTTCTATCCACCTTTCTGTCCCCTGTTGTTGGGGTGGAGACAGAAGAAAACACACACACACACACACAAGTCCAGACTGGGACATAGAAACAAGGCTACACGTGGCTGTCCAGTACCTCCATCTCACTTCCTCTGAAATAAACACATGCACAGACAAACACACACATGTTGGAATGTGACTGTCTAGTTCCAAATGTCTGAGACTGTCTCACTATACAAGGAGGTGGACTGGAGAGACTACTGTCTGGACAGGAGATTGAAGGAAACGATTTGTGTGTATTTCTTTATCTGTGTCCAAGTTTATTAAGTATGTCCAAGACACTGAGGATGTTTTTCGACAGTCAGACAATTTTGTGAGGTGATGTCCTTGACCTTTGTACAGTCTGTGCTGTAAAGTGCCTTGAAATGGTTTTTACTGTGAACTGGTGCAATATGAATAAACTGAAATGAACTCAGTTGAAAAGGTTGTTTGTGTGTTATGTATTGATCTTAGAGTTAAAAGACAAAAAAAATACAGCTTTATTGTATCACAATAAGAACTTCATCAATGTGGATCTAAAAGTGGTGCTACATTATTTATTACATTATTTCTCAACAGTTAAGAAACATAAACTGCCAGAGAAATAACAGCATCCCAGGAGTTGAAAGTTACTCAGTCTAATTAGTATTGTCTAATGCTTCATTCTCAGCTGAAGCTCAGTCTTACGTAACCTTCCACAAACCAGAGGACACTGGGTATTAAACAACTGCGTTGTGTCTCGTTCTTTGTTTCTTCATGCCAACATTTTACCAATACCATTTCCTATCAATCTAAACACAATAACCAATAAGGTAAAGTGAAAATATTTATAGTATTTACAGTAGTTTTTACAGTATTAATTCAGTACTGTGTATAAGCTCCTTTGGCAGTAATTACAGTGTTATGCACCTTTATTTTTGCAGTTTATCCCATTCTTCCTGACAAATCCTCTCAAGCTCCATCAGATCGGATAGGAAGTGTCTGTGAACTGTCATTTTCTGGTCTTTCCATACATTCTTTGGGGTTTAAGTGTGGGCTTTGGTGGAGCTTCTCAAAGACAGTGAGACATATCATTTAAAAAAGCAACTTTTTAGACATCCCAGCTGCAATGCACTGTGTTAGCGAGGAGCCTCACACTAGCAGAAAGAATGGGTTTATAGCACACAGACAGAAAAATGACTCTGATCCTGCATCAGTCATTTCTTCAGCAATGAAATGCCGGATTGCAAATACTGTATTAAAAATGTCTATAGACACACACACACACACACACAATCTGAGCAAGTAGCTCTTTAATCCTGTGAGAACATTTCAGCCTCAGAAACACACACACTAACACACATGCTCAGCCAGCTGCAGCAGGTACTGTATCCACTCCAGCGCTCCACCAATGATTTCCTGACCAAAGAAGGGCAACAGCAGAGTTCAGATTGTCTCCCTGACATATCAGACATTCCTCAGATTCCTGCTGCAGACCTGGAGCTGAGGTCGAGGTGCAGTCTGACAGACAAGACTGTCAGCCTCCCTGTTGACACACTTGCTGCATAACAAGAAACAGTAGCCTCAAACCACTGTCCACACTATGTCTCTCACAAACACTCTCAAATTACAGTATAAACAGTAAAACATAAACATAGTGTTTATCAATGTTTTATTCCATTTGTGTAGCTGGAAAACAAAGACTTCTTAAGGCCTTAAAGCTGCACTATCAACATGTGTACACTGAAAATGAGATAAATGAATATTGTGGCATATTTTGATAAAACCAACAAAGACTAATCTGCTCCTCTTAGCTAAACAGAGAGCATCTTTCAGCTCCTTCTTTACTTTACTGTTTTGACCACATCTGACATGTTTATCACATTAGATTATAGATGCTACACACACTCACACGCTGCCTGTACTTAAGATCTTCATTATATGCTAAACATCTCTACCATCCAATCAGTGCACAGCTGAGCTTGTCGCAAAAAACTCATGACATACTGTGCGTTATCATTGTTATGGCACGAAATTGTTGACACTTCATCTCAGCACAATTTTGCTTTCACATTTATGCTATCCCATAAGGTGAAACGTGTGTGTTTGTGGTGTGTGGGAACACAGACCTCCAATAGCTTCACACCTCGACGTCATCTCCCAAAGGACCAGGGCCATGGAGTAAATGTCAGTCTGTTTGAAGGACTCAATGTTCTCCAGGTTGAGCCGAGCCTCCAGCACCTCAGGAGCCATGTAACGTGCTGTACCAACCTGCAGTACACAGCCAGCAGAATGGGTTAATACACATGTGCA
This sequence comes from Helostoma temminkii, assembly GCA_900302695.1. NCBI lineage: Eukaryota > Metazoa > Chordata > Actinopteri > Anabantiformes > Helostomatidae > Helostoma > Helostoma temminkii. The sequence goes on along the minus strand of OMLM01009999.1, from coordinate 19,184 downwards.
TGCAAAGGCATCGATCACAGGAATATTTTTTTGTTGCTGTAACCACTTCAATATATGCTATTTTAGTGTTGCTGACACATTTCAGATGAACCTCGAAAATCTTGGTCAGTTGTTGTCTGTCAGGCCTGAACTCTATAGTTTGAGAAAGAGTAATGCACACATCAGTATTCATTTGCATAATGATTCCCGATGCTACCTTCTGTCACCATTTTCCACAGAGGAAAACTGGACTGGAATGATCCCTCATGTCAACATTAAAGGTAAAAGACCAAAACACTGGTTTTCAGTAGGTAGATATGTGTAACTATCATATCTACCTAAAATACCTTTGTGGCATATGGTAAACACAGAAAGTCAATCACACTTGCTGCCTATGTTTGCAAAATTCCACTGTCAAAACATTTCTTGTTATATGTGGATCATTCTGTACTTTCTAACATAGGTACTATATCAACAGGAAACAGCTAATGACTGTTACTGAGAACAGCATTCTCACTTTAAAATACTTTTTTTTTACATGCACTGTTGAGTTGCATAATGATGTCTTATGCTGCAGCTTTCCAACATCACTTTTCAACCAAGAAAACTACCACTTAATAACCTCTTATGCCATAATTAGTAAGGTAAGAACTAAAATATGATGAATGTTGCACAAAAACAAAAGTTTGAGTTTTCAATTTTACATACGTTTAAATCTAACACACAAGATACTGTCTATATGGTTGCAAAATACTGCTGGCATAACATCTGTTGCATCTGGAACATATTTAAATGCACTGCAGATGATTGCCTGTGAGTTTTCACCTGTTGCTGCTGCATGTCTAGCCAGTGAGTCATAAATCACAAAAAAGGACAAAGTCTCAGTGAAAGGCCAAGAAAGAGACGAAGAGCTGCTGCGAAGTGCCTGCATGTCACGACAAAGCCTCTCCCATTATGTCCTGATTGCCTCTCTCTCTCAGTCAGACTTGTTCTGTCATTAAATGAGGTGTGTGCTGTCAAAACACACGTAGATAGAAGCAGGAAGAAGCGACGCAGCCAGCTCACATCTCACCAAACACCAATTCAAAGCTGCTGCAGTGCGGAGCTTTGATGGTAAACACCGAGAGTTACTGTAACAGCAGACGATAAGCTTTCGCTGCAAAAGCCACAACTCGTATTAAACAGCTGCCAGTATGATGCTGACACATTTACAGTGATGTTGTTAATGCCAAATGTTAGTTCACATGTTGTGTCGTGTAGTAAATACAAACTGAGGCACTGGAATATTAGAATACTAATGCTTTTGTAACAGTATTTTTTGCATTTACATTGCTGTATTACAACTTAAACTTCAGTAAAAATCTAACCTGTCCACTGTTAGCGAGGTCATCCACAGACAAACTGCTGTCCAGAAAGAGTCCCAGGCCAAAGTCACACAGGCAGCAGGTGAGATCGTTCTTCACTAGGACGTTGGAGCTTTTCAGGTCACGATGGACAATGGGCACCTTCAGACACAGTAGAATGATGGCTGTCAATGCAATAAAAGCATTCAATAAGCCCTTTTAGGCAGTAATAGTAATATAATCCCTTGGAAAGTGATGGATAGTGATAAGATATTGATTGTGCAGCCTCAGTGTCTGCAGATCTAAATCACGTGTGTCACTGATAAACTTAAATCACTGACAATGAGCGCATACAGTACACACACACATATTCACACAGTCCTACCTTAGGCCGTCCACAGGGGAGGCGATCACTGTGGAGGTGGGCCACACCTTCAGCCAGAGAACTGCCCAGTACCTGCAGCTCCTCCCAGCTGAGCACATGACGTGTCAGGTACTCCTGGAGGGTAAAGGTATAATGAGATTGGTAGCATTGTGACTGTGTTCGATGAAAAATGCAAACAGAAAAAGATAAAAAAAAAACACTAATAATGCTGGATAACCTGAGGGCGGTGGTCTTACCTGCAGGTTTCCTTGTGGGTGAAATGCAGTGATGAGCCAGTACTGTTTCTCCACCTTCCTCTCCTCAGCTGTCAGGAAGTGAAGAATGTTCTCATGCCGAAGGTCTGTGTTGGAGAACATGTCCTTCTCGTTCTTCCAGGAAGCATACTCCTCATAGGGGAAGATCTTCACAGCCACAGTTTCAAACTGGTCTGAGGTGGTCTGCTTCAGTTTAGCTTTGTATACTTGGGCGAAGCGACCTTTGCCCACCTGGAAGAGCATCAACAGTTATCACTGTAATTAGAATACAGTAAGGGTCCACACAACAACTCTAGCATACAAGTAGGTCTGTGTACCAGCACATCCAGTTCTATAGGCAGCGGCTCAGTGTTGTGGTTCAGGTTGTTGGCGTGCGTTGAGCTGCTGTCCGACCTGTCGTCATCCATCATGATGGCACATGCATCGCTGCAGTCCAGACCACTGGCTTTCGGCTTGCGCTTCTTAATGCTACTCTCCCATTCTCGGCTGAGCATGCGTTGCTGGTACGCCCTGTACCAGTAGAACATTCCCACTACAACGATCCCCATCACCAGCAGGGGCAGCAGGCTCACCAGGATCACATAAACAATTAAATCCTCTGTAGGTGGATCCACAACTGGAAAATGGAAGATAAAGATAAATCAACAAAAAAAGGTGAACAAATTATGCATGCAAGAGCTTCATGAGCAGCACAAGCACACTGGGTAGAAGGTAACAAAGATAACTTACTGGTGGGATTACACATAACATTTAGAATAAAGTGGATCAACACACTGATATAGTAAAAGATAAATCCAAAGCTACCAGCTACTGACAGGTTATAAAATTACCCCATCAAAGAGATAAATGGCTTTTGGGTTCTTGATGACATTAACACTGCTTTGAACTGAATCATAGGTCAGCTATGTAGCAGTTCATTATGTAGTTTGTGCTAACTGTGGTGAACACAGCCAACATGAGTCATGGTTGTTTGCTGTCATGCCATGTTTTTAGTCAGCAATGCTAGAAGCTAAAAGGGTGAGGTTTCTCGTGCCTATCTGAAGCTAAGGTATAGCTTACAGTATAGAGATTCTGTGCTGTGGAAGAGTAGCAGCCCTTTGTTCCACTGTAGAGATTAGGACTTTATTGTTAATCTACATTACATTACATTACAGTACATTAGGTCACCGATTGAGGCTGAAGCAGTTAATAAAGGACAACCACAGAGCTGCTGCTCAGACAACAGCCTGGTGAGTTAGCTGCTAGCTGCAAGCTAAAATGCCTTATAAGCACACTAGTTGTTGATGACAGTATGGGTTCAGCTCTTGAAAAACTGTGCATAGAACTAATAGTTATGGAAAATGTTGAATTTAGTTACAATCAGTATATCTGGTTAGTCAGTTATGAACGTAAGTCTTGATGAAATATGTTGATATGGAAATGCATTTGTTACTGCACTGAGCTTAATATCCTACATAAGTGTGAATGTGTGATATGAACAAATAACTGGTAACAGAACATGCTAAGTGCAGCCTGTTTTTTGGGTTGGGCTTCTACTTGTGGCAGACTGTACTGCATTCTGATCTCCATGTGTGGCCATCACCACCTGGATTTTTTTTGGAGTCTTCACAAACTTCAAGGTCAGCATCACTCATCACACCTCCATCATCATCTTCTTCAGCCTATTGGGAGCCAGGACGGACAGTCTCCTTTGTTATTGGTGATAGTAGGAACTTAAGTACATTCATGAAGAGAAATGAACAAACACAAAAGACTGATTCTACATTACCTTGCTTGTTCCTATAAAAGATGAAGTGCTTGTTTCCAACATGTTGTTTTTATTAGTTTTTGTTTTGCTCTTTCCAGTTGGGCCTAACATACAAAAAAAGTTAAGGTAGGTTATAATACACTGTGCATGAAACATATTGCCCTACCTGAACATATTTGTCAGATGGAAACTGATGCTCAGTGTAGTAGTATTTTGGTTCATGTCTCAGTTATGCCAAAGAGAGTGTGTTACTATAAATAAAAGCACTTTAGTTATTGTTTTTAAATAATCATACACGATACAGAAATCATTCTTAAAGTATGTGCTAGGAAAATAATGCTGTTCTCTGATCCAAAGCTGTTGCTGTAAACTTAGTTCTTTTCAATCACACACTTAAAAAAACTAATATGCAGACAGATGTGTATCTTCAGGTTTGTTCTCTTAGGGGTCAGTCTACAGTGGAACCTATCAAAAGTGTGGCTAGTCATTACAGCTTTAACATTAACTACCTCCTCTGACTCTGACTGCCAGCCTGGACAGAATGGCAGCCAACCCTCAGAGCTCCAGCAGCAGGGAGAAAACAGTTGAGAGCCTGTCTGCATTGGCTTGGAACAGCCTGGACTGTCCTGCTCTGGTTGGCCAATTTTTCAAAGAGTCTTATTCATACTCCCAAGCAAAGCCATCACATTGGCCAGGCTTGAGGTGCTCACACCAAGAGCTGACCATTTAAGAAACCGCACCACCCTACATCTATTTTTGCATTCAGATTTTCCACATAGCTACTGCTGAATGCTATGGAGTCCTAAAGATGAATTAAAGATACAAAGATACAATTATAACTGACAGCCTGAACATAAGTGTTTAAGTGTATAAATAAGTGTCTAAATTTGAGTTAGATCAGTTTAATTGGTATATTAAAAAAAAGACATTTCTAGGCATTTCGTTAATAAAATTAATTGCATTTTATTTTTTATAGTTTCTTTTACTCCACTATGTAACTCAATCAACTGTCCTTTTTTAGATTTTGGTTTGGTGATATTTGTCTCATCTAACACACTCATTTTCTCACGGGGCACTCCAACATGGCTTTGAACTTAGCACCTACGTTTCCTGTGGTTTTGTCTAGTGCTTACTCTATATGATAATGATACAGAAATGTCTATGCATAGTCAAAGCAGTAATATGTCCACTGATCTGTAGCGTGAATCCTGCCTGAAAACACTGGTGGCTAAGTAGGATGAGGACTGATGAAACAAAGGCTGAGCAAAAGTTTCCTTCTATGAAAACATAAAAGCAAACTGCACACTAATAATGGACTATGGGCGAGGGTGTGTCATGATTTGGGGTTTTGCATCATTTTTTATCAAGGTGAAGCTCAGTAGAAGTGGGTAATGCATAACAGTGAGACTAATGAGCCTAGAGTAAACACTACAGACACACTGTGGAAGGAGCTCAGAAATAGACACAGTTCTGGAAGCCCACACAATATGCACACTGCCCCTTAAGGAGGTTGGATTTTATAATTCAACTCTATGCTTTATGCTCTATTTCTCATTTTTCTTTAATCATCCATTTTATTTCTCACTGCGCTGTATTGTCAAGTCAAAATCTGGTTTACATTTGGCTAATTTTGATTTGATTCTGTGACCCAAGAAATTGTCTGAGGTGAAGCAGTACTGTCAGGAAGAATGTTGTGCAGAGCTAATCCACAATTACAGGAAGCACTTGTTTGAGGTTGTTGCTGACAAAGGTCATTCAGCCAGTTATTAAATGCAAGGGTTCACTTACATTTCAAGTGGCACTTTGAGTGTTCAATGAGTGTGTTGCATAAAGACATGAAAGATTATAATTGTTTATGTGTTATTAGGTTAAATACATTCACAACCTACAACAAAGTCATGTAGAAAACCTGGAAATTCTCAGTGGTTCATTTACTGACCTTTTCAGCCACTTAACTTAACTTTGTCAATAAAACAAAAGGTATTGGCACATTTTCATGTCATTGTGGGCTTATCAGTCATCAGTAAAACTTTTTGAATTGCGCAAACCTGTAACAAATGTTCTGTACAACTGAGCCAATGATGCAGGCTTAGATTACAAGACTAAATACTGGACATCTGCAACTGCAACGCTTGCTCTAATGTTTGTTAGAATTCATGCTGCGTTATAATATTTGGAGCTATTTTGAACAACTGTGCCTAAAGCAGCCACTCATATGATTATATGGCTGTAAAACATGTCTGAGTCACATGCTTTAAACTTTAAAGTGTGTTTTAAGAAGCAACTCTTTGACAGGGTGCTGTGTGTAAAAATATTCATACTAGTCTCTATAGTATCTTCATTTTGTGGCTCTGCGTGTTTGTGTGTGTGATGTCAAGCAGTTAATCTTTCTGAAATTGCTTAGGGTAAAGCTGAGGATGCAGTGAATCAAAACTAGTGAACATAAGCACACATAGATTTAGATTTGAGACGACCTCAGAAGTCTGGCAGTAAAGTAGGCTGCCAGACAGACACTACTACTCAAATTCCATCTGTCTGAACATGTATGCTTTAAGGGTTTTAAGATGGCATGAAGGTTTTTGAGGTTTTAGGTTTATTTCCTTGCTGTCTTTCTGCCATGATTGCAGTGTGTGAGCATGCGTCAAGTAAAACTGCCAACATAAACTGGTAATGGGACTTGTTGCCTTTTCCACTCTGACATGTCATTTGGACTAATAGGTAAATCCTATGGCTTGCTGGCATCATCAGTGTGTGTGTATGTATCAGGATGTGCATGGTGGGATTTCAGTCGCTGCCATCTCTGACCTCACACTTTTAACACTCTTACCATTTGCTAATTACTTGGATCCTTACTGTGTTATGTGAATAACAAAGTAGTGGGTTGGATATTAAAGAGCAGCTTGTTTCCTTGGAAAATAACACAGCCAGACATGATTTCATGTTTGAAACAGGTGATGGCTGGAAGTTATTATAAACACTGAAGAGGTTGAAACACACTTCCAGCAGGCTTTTAAATTGTCAGTTTGACTCCTGCACTGGCAAAACACTTTTACAGAAGCTTCATTCATGTCAAGTGAGTTGTGAAGTTTGTTGCTCACATGGTGAAATGCAAGTTGTGCATCAACCACATTCATCCACCCATCCATCCATCTATTTTCTGAACCGCTTTGTCTCTGTCTCTGTTGGGGTCGCAGGCTTGCTGGAGCCTATCCCAGCTGTCGCCTGGGTAAGAGGTGGGGTACATTCTGGACAGGTCACCAGTCCATCACAGGGCCACATATAGAGAAACCAACACTCTCACTCACACCTACGGGCAATTTTGTGTCTCCAGTTAACCTGACTGCATGTCTTTGGACTGTGGGAGGAAGCCGGAGTGCCCGGAGAGAACCCACACAAACACAGGAAGAACATGCAAACTCCACACAGAAAGACCCTGACCCCGATCCCGGGAATCAAACCCAGAACATTCTTGCTGTGAGGCGACAGTGCTAACCACTACACCGCCCTACTTGCAACAGCTCC
>OMLM01009999.1:0-11934 GCA_900302695.1 Helostoma temminkii | reverse complement strand
GTTAACCTGACTGCATGTCTTTGGACTGTGGGAGGAAGCCGGAGTGCCCGGAGAGAACCCACACAAACACAGGAAGAACATGCAAACTCCACACAGAAAGACACCTGTCTGACCCGGGAATCGAACCCAGGCAAACACTTTTACATTTTTAAATAATGAATGTGCAGTGTGGTAAATTCTTCTTGCGTCTTTCCAAATATAATAAACCATTTTGTCTGTTCCTGTAACATATGTGAAATGAACCAACTGTATCAGTGATAACAGCGGATAGGTGAAGGGTGATGTCATGTCTAGCAGGGGACATCTTTATGATGCTGTCTGCAAGTAACAGTTATGTGCTGATAAGACACACGACTGACCTGGTAGCGCTTTGCTTTGTCATAAATGCATTAACAGAATAGTAAGAAAGTTGAGTATCACTTACAGTACCAACCCTGTCTGCTAAAATTTACTTTCTTATGCAACTCAACTGCAAATGCAAGTATGTTGTAGAAAAAAACCACAGTATTGTGTTGTAAAGCAAGGTATATTTTAAATAAAGTTGTGGTTGGCAGGCAAGTGAAACACAACCCTGCTGTGACTCTAGAGTCCAATAAGTGCTTAGGTTTAGGCAACAAAAACCCTTAAGAGTCATCATTCTTTTTTTCTTACTGTTGTCTGTGTGTGTGTGTGCAGCTCAAAACTAAGTGTTCTAGAGACAGGCTCTGTACGCAAAATTTCAGCCAGGGCAAAAACAAGGATCTGCACGTTTTTCCAGCAACAAAATTTACACTGGACACATTCTGGGGTCATCAGGGACCCGTTTTCTATCTCCCAAAAGGGGAAAGGTATGAGACCTTTAACTAGTTACTATTAGTTACACTCCACTTCATCTCTACTCAGCAGCACAATATAAAAGGCCCTAACTTCCTTAAGCTTATGTTTGCATTATGCCTCATGGGTTGGAAGTGGAACAATTTATTCACCTTGCCCCTCTGGGAAGATTTACCTTTCTAAATATACAGTATATGAATAACCTGCTGTTATCCAGGCTGGTATCATATTATAATGGAGTATGTAGGGATCCAGCTTATAATATCTGTCCATTCCCTCCCTCCAGTTTCTGCCCATCTACTTCCTCATCCCATCTCATTGTTCATCTATCCCCCCCATCATTCTCACATCTGCCCTTCTTCTCTTCCTTTTAAGATGTGTCCTGCTTGAGTCACTTCTTTATAAACCAGTCTAGTCTGCTGCGTGATGGAATGACTGACACTCACAGTAATCATAGATTCCACAGATAAGGAGGAACTGTAAAGTATAAGAATATAAGAGCACATCTTACACACACAGATTTACCATGTCTGTTTTCCTGTTCTCTTTCTCTCTGCAGACTGCATTAAGAAGACATTGTAAATAATTGTTTCCTTGTTTCCTTATTTATATCTGTTCTTCCACACTTCATCTTCATTGTGATTTAAATAGAACCCCCCCATCACATTTAAAGTTCCCACTGTAAGTCAGGAGGAAATTTTCATCCATCACGAGAAATGCCAAAATAACCTATGAAATGACTGAAAGATCTGGTGACATGTGCAAAAGCACAGACAGACAGTGTGAGTGAAGGAATCCATGCTACAAATAAATTATAGTTCTACCTCTGTCTCATTCCTCTCACAGCATGTAAAACTTTAACAAGAGCCCAGCCATAAATGCAGCACTAAAACAAACAGCCTGTTACTAGGACAAGGCAGTGTTTACTATCACTTCATTTTTATAAGAAAGATATGCAGGAAAAACAAACACAATTTTGACTCCACAACTTAGTTACCATGTGACTTCTTCCACCTAAGGCCCTGCCTTAAAACCTACTTTCCAGTCTTTCATCTCTCTTCCTTCTTCTACATCTCTGAACTTGTTGCAGCCCTCTGTCCCATTTAGAGCATCTTTCCTATACAGTAGCTTTGATGTACTACTGTGTGCTAACATCAAACCACACTAAGACAGCAGATATGACAGGGTGACAACACAGCACACATTTCCCACACTTACTAACTCCTGACAGGCTTCCTACTGAGCTGCCTTCCCAAAGTTGTCCGAATTCTGCTGTAACCTCCCTCACAGTGACATTTCCACAACACATGTAGATAGACAAACTCACTCACTTCAGTAACACAGTAGATGAACAAACACTAATAGCATGTCATAGGAATGCAGTTCTGGGAAGAACAATGTGAGGCATTTGTGGAATAAGCCACAACAGTGGCCTATTAAACAAACAAGAACTTCCTGCTGCATGTGTCTTCAATGGAAGGAAGGGACCACAACCCTTACTCTCAGTGCTATCTCTCTCTGTCTGTGTGCACATGCCTTTTTATAGTTATGTGGACAAATGACAGTTGGAGACCATCAGGTGTTTCAGAGAACAGTTCGAAGGTTAAGTCTTGGTTTGGGCTTCAGGTTGAAACCAGGCTTAGGTTAGTGTTAGGGCAAGGATTGGAACAGTTACTGTAGTTGTGATGTTTAAAGTTACAGTAGAGACTAAGGAATGCATTGCTGTATATCAGCTGGAGTCTAACTGCTATAGAAAGACCAATATGTCCTACTGAACTGTCTACAGAACTACTTAACTTGCAAAATTCAGCATGAAGTGCTCAGACTTTCAGTTCCCAGGCTTCCCTGTGACTGTACATGTTTATACTGGTGCTGAGAGTGCACGAGAGTGGAGATGTCATATGCTCATAGGAATCAATAACAGGAAGAACAGAATGCAGCATCAACTACAGACCAGTAGTCAGCAGCCCAGCTTGTTTACAAATGTAGTGCAGTAAATGCCTGCCAGCGCTGGTCGTGGTCATGCATATTTACATTAAAGTTAATTTACTACCCACATAATAGCTGGTGGGAGGCGAAGCTGCACCAGCGAGCTTGTGCTGAAATTGTTACACAAACTCACCAAATAATTGCAGCACATGCTTTACTGAACGTCTTTATGAAATGTGGTGTGAAGAAGAGAATTTGGTGGTTACTTTCTAGTGATTACTGTGAGTCAGACAACACCTCAAGCAAATGAGGTGAGCTGAGAGAACTTGTCCTTTACAAGGGGAGGTATAAGAATGAGTGCCACTTTTGATGTGTCTGTTCTAAAGCTAAAACTGGTTCTTACAGTGAGATAATGAGGAGCTGTATTTGCCAGCAAATGTGTATTTGTGCTGTGTATGCATTTAAAGGCTCAGTTCACCTTCACATATACAAGGTTTGATCTGTATTGTCAGACGGGCACAACCTCCTTAACCATCCAGTGTAAAGAGGGTCAGCTTTAAGACATGACCTTCATTCAGCCTCCCACATTATTTTCAATATATATAAAGTTGAAGCTTAATCAGTGGGTCAGGAAGAAGGTGAATCAATCAGTTCCAATGACACTGTAACATAAGAAGAGAACAAACTAGTTGCCTTATAGGAGCAGCCTCAGTCTACCTCAGTGTCACTGACTACAGATTTAGCGCCTGTTCACCATGTGCTGAAGGTGTTTCTGATTTGAGTCAAACATAGACAGGAAACCATATGTCTGAGCTCTCCAGCATGATTGGCCTAGACAGCCACACACACATACACATACACACATACTCAGAGGCTGAGATAAACACCAGTTAAATGTCGAATGCAACGGACTGCGTGTGTGTGACCACACTGAGGATTCCCCGAGCGTTGTTTACGTGTGATGCAAACACCACGTTTCCACTTCCTGTTTATGATGACGGTGCATTCTGCAGTCATTCCACCGGCCAGTAACGATCGTAACAAGACCACAGGAAAAAGAAAAGAAAAAGAAGGAAACCACCCACAGCTTCTGAAACGCATGCACACAGCTTCGTGTGCCAAGGTACTCTACAGAGTTCCCCTGTTAGTGGTTGGAGACAGTCAAGAAAAGGAGGAGGTGAGAAAATGATACCAAAGAGGAATAAATGAAAAGAAAGTGGCAACAAAAGACAACTGATTAAATCTAAAGGAAATGAAGATGCACAGAAGCAGAGACCCAAGTGTTTACAGTAGTTACTCATTTACAGTTACAACGAGGAGGTTTCTGTTTGTTCTGCTTCACATTGTCAGTTTCTGATTTTAAGATAAGATAATTCTTTAATGATCTTCAATGGGGAAATTTACTTGTTAGGGCAACATGAGAGGGAAGTGAAATAAAAAGCAATGAAAATTGTTTGAATTATTAATGAGATGGTGCACACATCTTATTGTAAGACCACCTGAAGGGTTTTGTCTTGCGTTTTGGTGGAATCATTCTGTGGCTGAATGATTTTCCCATCTGCCACAGTTCATCATAGACTGGGTGAGACAGATTGTCCAGGATAGCACTGATCTTGTGAGTGGCTGCCACCCAACAGGTGCTGTTATAGAAGTTATAGAGTTTATAGCTGACCACACATCGACGTGATCTGCTCTGTCCCTGTCCATTATGAAACAAAAGCACATCAATGAGCCACACTGCCTGCTGTCTTTTCATGGAAGGGCAGCATTCACTGATGCTTTTGTCAAGTATTGATTCAGGGGTGCTGCAGCGTTTCAACCTCTCCATCATGTGCATGACAGAGCTTATTTGTGCCTGAAACAAGTTATTATTGCATTAATAATTTAACCATATATATACAGACAAATTCTGTGTCAGTGGGCCATCTGTGCCTCTCAACTTCATGTCAGAACCAGGTGGTGGGGTTGATTTTTTCTCTAATATTTGTTAGTTACCTTGGTTACTTTATTACTCAGATTGATTCGCTTGTTAGCTGAAATTCATTTGATACGAAATATTTTTTAATATAATTTAGATTAATTCATCATAAAGCATGTAATTAATAAGGGTTAGAATTTTTTAAAGTTTTTTTAATTGCTTGAAAGCACTAGGAGTCATATTAGCATTCATTTAAAATAGTGTTTGTGTCCACCTGATGAGTTAAAGTCCAGTGTTGTCTCTCTTCTAGCTCTAATTTGCTGTCTACCCACTCCCAAAATATCTAAATATAATATCTACCTCTTTAGCTGTTAAGAGCTCCACTATGTTCACCACAGTCTCTGCCTATGTCTGTGTTCCTTTGTAGGGTTTACTACATGAGAGTGAAGCTCTGGTCTATAAACCCAAAATGCTCTAATGTTCTAATGACCTTCACAAATGAACTGTGGGGGTTTGTCACTACAATCAACCCCTTTTGCATAACATGCATCCTTTGATCTATGATTTAAATCAAGACGTCAGCACATGCGCCTTCAACCTCATCACAGTGTGTTTGTTCTGTGTACTCACTGGGAGCGAAAAACAGCTCATTGTTGCACTCGTCTTCACTACAGGAACACATGTGAACCACTCCACCTGTTGTGTTCTTCTCCTTCATTATACAGGTGGAGCTGTTGTAATCCTCCAGCATGATGCCATACAGCATGTTGGATGGATCGTGGCAGAGAGTTTCGATAGAGAAGCCAGTGTCATTAGTCCTCCTGAGGAACACATTAATCATTAAGCAGTGCAAAGCTTACAGATAACTAGTAAACCCCATTTAAGAGATGAAGGCAATGTTCCGCTCTCAGGTACCTACCAGATAGCAACACAGACCTCGTTATTCCTCTCACAGATGGAGGTGATGGGGCAGTGGGACGTGCAGGTTCCTGTACCACCACAGGAGGACATCTCCAGGTCACAGAACTTACAAAGCTTATTCACAGGATAAAGAGGAGGCATACCTGCAGAAAAAACAAAGGTAATGATCTGGTTGACTTCATGTTGCAGGCAAGTATCACCCTGAAAACAGTAATCATTAATGACTGGAACTGTTTGAACTGATGAACTGTTACTCTGCTTTCAGCTGAAATAATGTTAAAATTATGCATCAAATACTAAAATATGAAATGTATTAATTGAACTGAGACGGTGAAACTGAACCGTTTATTGATGTGAGTTTAAAACTAATCGTAAGGCTAATCTTCTATTTTTGAACAGAATCTACCAAACCCTAAGAAGCTCGTATATTGTGCAGAGTGTAGTCACGTTCCCAGGAGGCTCACTGAGCCACCTCACACTGTGCTGCATCATTACAAGGATATCATTTATGGAATACAGTTGAAAAAGTATGGAAGTCATATGAGCTGCCTGCTGTGGATGGAAATGAGGATCGCAGTGCTGAGACTGACCTCGACTGTTCTAAAATAGTGAACTGAAAGATGCTAAAAAGCTCTGTAAAGATCATCCAATGACAATTTCAGTAAACCTACTGTCCAAGTTTCAAGTCCCTGACTTTGGTAAATTATACACAAGGTACTCTGCAAATAACTAAAGTGGCATGTTAATCCATGTGAACATGATACTGTAAACTACACTGTGTACAGCACACAGTAGCTTAGGCTCACAAGATGTCAGAATTTAGCCAGGATGGGACCATAAACAACAGTCAACACAGACAACCGCAACCATGGCAACACTTCCATTGAGCTGCACTGTGTGTGCCTGGATCAACCACCTCAAATGTGCTGGATGGGGCCTAAGGAAACCATCAGACCATATAAAAGGCCAGGACCACACTAAACCACCAACTCAAACTCAACCACAGCTGATTCAGTGTGCAGCCTGTGCCAAGCTACAATGATTACTAGGTTTTCTTTCAATACATAACCCAAAACCTCACAATGTTTGAAATGCCTTCAATTCGATTTCCTCAAAGAAGTAATAAATCATGCTCTTTTTTAAAAAAATACATTCATGCTTCAAGAGTATGGTCTTTTGTGAATGAGTAAGAGATGAATGGCCAAATCAAAGCCATATCTAAAAAATCATTCACAAGGTCTCCTGAACATGACGAATATAGTCACAGATTTAGAGATAGCAACAACTCCACATGTGCTTCTATCTCCCCTTTACTGAATGTTTTCTTCGTGTAGGTACAGTATACATGTAAGTGAAATCAGCATTAATCATCCTGCTTTAGCAATCTCATGAACAGCAGTTTACAGTCATTTCTGTCCTCGTCCTGCTTCATAATTAGGAATACTCAGTTCTGGGATGCAGTCACATTGTTCATTTGATTGCTCAAGCTGGTTAGAGGGACTTGCAGGTTTCGTGGGTCGTGTGCTGCCTGGCCGTCCTGCGTCATCAGGAAAATCTTATCCCTGTCATTCTTTCTTGCGCGGCTCGAGCCGCCTACACCTCTGTTCTCACTCACACTCTGTGACCTGTTCAGACCTGCGTCTCTGAATCCAAACCTACTGCTTGTCAGTTTAGAAGAGGCTGTGTAAAATCGCAGACTGACATTTACTGATCTTAAATGTGCTTTTTTTTTTACCTACATTTTGAACCTGGACATGGAGCAAAACTTTCTCCATGTGTTTTTTTTGTTCAAATAATCACTTGCTGGGTGGGACAGACGTCTGTGTAGATTGTGCAGGAGGGTTGTTGTGCAGCTGGGTGCGTTAGGGAAATCATCCATGTGCTGGGAAGTGTGAGTTTAAGACTCCATGCCCAACATCTGTATGGGGTTCTGGTTCAAGTCCTGAAACACCCAGACTTGCAGTTCATAGTTTCTTTATAATTCACTGACCAAAAGTCTTTATGGTGCTGGAAATGGTACTTTTAAGGCTATAACACATAATGAAGACATATGTTCAAAATCTTTTGTAAATGTATTAAACTGAAATATCTCATTTAGTATTCAGTAAATACTGTGTTGAAGCCACTTTGACAAAGTCTTCTCTGGAAGAAAGCATCTCTAGAAGGTTCTTATACCTATACAGTATTTGGGCAGTTTTTCTCAAATGTCTTGGCTTCACTGCAGGTCACTGTTGTACTGACAGGTGAAGCGTCCCTACAGCCTCAAGTAACTCCAGACTGAGTGTGTTTACATGCACTTAAGTAAAGTTACTCAGAGAATCCAGGTTTCTCAGGTAATCGAGGGATGAGTTCTCCTGGACTGAGAAAATCTGGGTACTGGAAATGTATACATGCAGCAGATGAGTAATCTGACTTCTTCTCTACCTCATTTTGGAAGCATGGCTCACAGATTTTAAGTTAATAGAGACAAAAGACTGCTTCCTGCCTTTTTAATGCGAAGAGCTGCCAGGCAGACACAATGCTCCTTTTTACATGGCAAAACACTTCTATGAAGCACTTTGAGTTGATTTCAGTTTGAGTTACTTTTGGGCAGGCTTGATTTATTAAGGTGAGAAATAAGGCAGTATTTTTTCAGTGTAGCAGAGAAATGCAGAAAAACTGTAGTTCTCTGGGAAAAATCTAGCTGAGGAATTCAGATTTCTCTGTTTCCCTATGTCGATTATGGAAACCTAGTTTCCTGTTTATACGACAGTTAAGAAAACAGCTTACTGAAGGAAGCCAGTTGTAACCAGGTTACTTAAGTGCATGTAAATACACTGATTGATGGAACATTACTGAGATGGTCGTTCTTCCTACAGAGAACATCTGAAGCTAGAGAGAGAGAGACTGTTGGGTCTGATTCCCTAAGCAAGATCCTTTTTGTCTGACTACTCAGTCCTGGTGGTGGTACAGAATACGATTGTCCTAATTTGTAGCACACCACAAACTCATCAAGGTCTACAGTGAGTTCCTTGAACTTTATGTTGTATTTTTTGTTCTGACATGCAGTGTGTGACCTTATATACTGTACCTTTCTAAACTATGTCAAAGGAAACAGGATGCATCTGACCACAATCCACAGCCACATCAAAGAGTGTAAACGCTTTTGAGAGATAAAAATTTTTGTTTTTAAAAAAATTTGTCAAAAATTATTATTATTATTTTTTTAACTTTCTCATTATGGGTTATTGTCACAAGCAAAAGCTGGAATGTTTTATAATTCAAAATAAATGTACAATTCAATAAACTGCAAAAAGTAATAGTGTGTGAATTCTTTCCAGCACAACTGTAGCTCACTATTTCCTCTATTTAAGCTGCAAGCAGCTGTGTTTAGCTACAGGGAGACATTACATTAGGTAAATAGCAGCAGGCAGCTGTGTGTGGCTGTACAGTAGCTGGTAGCTGCAGTGGTGATGTTGCTGGTGCTGCTGGTGAAACTCAGGACACAATGACTGATACGGGAACAGCTGGGGAAGGATCCAGTGATTATGAAGCATAAATGAAGCACTACCTCAGGTCTCTGCTCCATTACTGGTTTCCAGTGTCTGAACTGAGTCAGGTCAGTTGTAGTAAACTGTTCAGATAAATATCAAGGTCACAGATGCAGATAAAGTACATACTCACACATCTTTGACTTCAGAGATCTTTTTACAGATTAAGTAAAGAGAGGAGATGTCTGATATGACAGAACGCCACAACACCGTGATGAAAGGGGCTCCGCTCTTGCAAACAACAACAACAACACCAGTCCTCACAAATCTAAAATACAAGACACAGACAAAACAACTGCATGCGGTGCAGTCTGTGCTATCGTTAAATCAATGCAAATGGCATCACGTCTGCAGATCTGGAGTGTGAAACCTTCTGCACATTCATTAACATTATCCTGCCTACATGTTGCTGAACTCCACTCATTCTCAACCTGCCTGCTACAGTGCGTCTCGTCTGGATATTTGTGTCGTGTAGTGTGACCACTGATAATAATCTGCATGTTATTCATTTACATCATATCATGTGTGAAACAGTGGCTGTGAATGTGAAGCATAAGGAAACACATCAGCCTCAAAGACAAATAAAACTTGCTAATTTAGTGCAGCAACGTGCCACAGACACTAAATGAATGTGATACTCTGTGCAAGCAGTAAGATGAGTAAATCTTATATAGTGTTGACTAATCTTTATACTGTTGTGCAATACTAATCACACATCAAGAGGTTATTAACCGTCTGACTGGTTAGTATTGGTAAAAACTGCATTCTCTGAATTTCCCTGCCCCTGCAAAAAATGCATGACTTCTACCTCTCCACCTCTAAAGTTCTCAACGGTCAGTGATTTTAGTACATGCTAAGTGCTTTAGCTACTTTTGTGAAACAACACATGGGTGCAGTTACTTCCTAGAGCTTTGTCACAATCAATCCTGTCTCCTAAAATGATGTTCCTACATTCAACAAATTTGAACTGCCAGGGTTCCAAGTGCGATTGGGTTTCTGCAAGAAAAGCATTTGACTGTAGTTTTGTTTAATGTTTAACCAAGATGTTTTGTCTGAAGTTACTGTTTTCTTTTCTTTTAAGCCAGATCACAAACTTTCTAATCTTAACAATAAAAAGTATAATAAAAAGACCCCAAAACAGGATGTTGTACTGCAACATGAGATATTTTGGCAGAAAAAACCCTTAAATGTGTGGGAACAATTTACTGTTCAGTATCAACATTACTGAGGTGTCCACTTATCCTCAGTGTGTTAATAAAAACTCAGTCAGTCCACATTGTACCACTGTTGCCACACAAGACATTAATAACAAATATTAACATAAATAAAAGTTCATTCCCTTATAAAAGCATATTTGTGACTGCAGTTTAGTTGTCCAATAACATACACTAATGCAAAATGATTCAGGCACGACGGTGCTAATTTAGAGACTTTGCTCACAGGCTACATTTGGCAGCAAGCACAGATATTTACCAGGTGACATTCTACCACAGAACTCCTGGCAATAACTACTAAGTTATTTCAAATGTACATTTATTTTTAAGCATTAATCATTGTGTACAAATGCACAAACAAAGCACAATAGAGGGACTTATTTGAAAATAAGTTCCATCTTTCACTTGCCACAAGGAACACAAGACTGCAGGTACAGACATGAGTGAGTAAAAGAATTTTTTACTTTTACATTTTTGCTTGTGTAAACCTGAATGAAAAATGAAATCTGATGGGAATGTCTTTCTGAACTTCTAATGTGTTATATTTAAAGGTTAAACTAAAAGGAAAGCACTCCCCTAAATGTTGCTGTTTAATTTTCTGGATTTATGATAAAATAACAGAGCTGCTGATCCTAGATAGTTAGAGGCTGCAGCCTGACACACTTGACTCTTCGTTCCAGCAGACTGTGCCCATGCAGAAAGTTAAAGGGTAAGTAGTAGTAGGTGGATACCGGTTGCAGCTGTTAAAGCACTTTGACTGCCTCTTTTATTAATGCTGCATTTTTTCAAGCTAGTCCATGTGCAGGACTTACAGCATGAAAACACAAGCAGCCTCAGCGTGTCACAGGAAAATGGAGCCGTGCTCAGGATGGCTCCTGAAAGGGCTGTAACTGAAATGAGAGATTTCCTCATGGTCCTGTTGCTGCAGTAGGGAAGTCATGTCATGCTACATGTACCATGACCTTCTCTCGTGTGCCACTTAGAACAACAAGTAAAAGAGAATAAATATTACATATGTCCAGATTCAGAGCGCTGATAAGCAGCCCACATGAACATGCAGAAGTGCTTTTTTAACAGATCCCTGTCTACTGGATCTGACCCTGGACATTTCAAAGTTGCTTCCATTCAACCTCTGTTAAAAAAACCTGAGCTGGATCCTACTCTTCTTGTAAACTACAGACCCATCTCCAAACTACCCTTTATATCTAAGATTTTAGAAAAATATGTGGCTAATCACTTACTCTTATCTTTAGATAACTACAACATTTTGGATAAATTCCAGTCAGGGTTTCGCAAACATCACAGCACAGAGACTGCTCTTCTTAAAGTGACTAACGATCTCCTGCTTGCCTCTGATGCTGGGATGTGCTCAGTTCTAGTCCTGCTAGATCTCAGTGCGGCTTTTGATACAGTAGATCATAGCATTTTACTGGATAGACTATCACTCTGGGCTGGAATCACAGGTTCTGCTTTGAAATGGTTCTCTTCATACCTCTCTGATAGAAAGTTCTGTGTCTCTATCAACAGTTATACCTCAACATTCTCCACTGTAAAATATGGTGTTCCTCAAGGATCAGTCCTGGGACCCATCCTGTTCTCTTTGTACATG
>OMLM01009995.1:6492-17313 GCA_900302695.1 Helostoma temminkii | reverse complement strand
TGTGTGTGTGTGTGTGTGTATGTGTGTGTGAGAGAGAGAAAGAGAGAGAGAGAGAGAGAGAGAGAGAGAGAGTGATACCTGCACTCTTTGCTGTCACTGACATAGGCTCAGGCTTTATTGATGGTGACCTGTTGTGACAGAGGGCAAAAGGTGTGTGTGTGTGCATGTGTGTGTCTGACATCAGCATAGATTAATGGACAATGGCCATTTGCCATCCCTTACACATGGCTGAACAGGCACAGACAGGGATGTGGTGTACGACCACCAGATACCTTCACAACTCTTTAGAGTGAATATTGTAGTTCTTGTAATAGTCATATTACCAAATATTGAACAAAAAGCTATATGTGTACTGGACGTAGTGGTTCTGACTCTGCTTTGTGTTGTGTAGCGTAGAAATAAGGATCACACCTCTAAGCACTGTCTTCAGCTGTCAGACAAATGTAAATTCACCTGAGTAATTCTGGAGAAACAAGATATTCATAGGGTTTATCTGGCATAAACATTTTGTACCCGTACCAAATGAATCCTCACTCACAGAGTGAATATAACGCACTATTTAAAAAATGGAAAATTAAGCATGTGTAAACACACATGCCTGTTTACATTTTCTGTATGACGTCTCTTCTAATAGGCAAGTTTACACATGAAAAGAAGCTAAATACATTTTGAAAACATACAAATGCTAAATATTTTGACATTAAAACTGTTGAAGTACCTTTCTGGGGGAATGACCAGGCTTAAAGTGCACCAACATGTGGCAACTACAGACAATTACAAAATAAAACATTTATTGTATTTCCTGTTAATACATACCCCCTTGTATGAAAGTGTCCACTTTTAACATTCTTAATGTGGTTAACACACATGAAGTGACAAACAAAGAACTTACAGTGTGAAATAATATGACTGACATTACTTCCTGTTGTATCTGTGATATGAAACACAAGAGTTAGATGTTTGTAAAAGACAGTGCCACTCTATTGCATCCTGCCAAAACCTTGCCTTGTACGTGAACTGGCATACGTTGTTGTCACAGAACTCAAAATGACTGTTCGATCCAGCCAACGAATGTAAATGTGTGTTTCTTAGATGAGACGTGCGTGGCCAATGTGTGGGAGTCCAAGAACCGTGGAGTGAACGGCACCCAGAGAGGACAGATTGTGTGGAGACTGGAGCCAGGTCCTTACTTCATGGAGCGTGAGTAGACTTAAAGGGTCCTAATAAACAAACACACACACAAATAAACACACGCACGTATTGTTAAATGAACATACCACATATGTTGCACAATAAAATCAGCAGGAGGAATCCCACATAGCCTGTGAAAACAGATGTATAACATCATCTGAAGATGTGAAGTGAGGAAACACTCCATTGTGATGATGTGTGTGTATCCCTTTCACAGCGGAGACTAAGATCTGCTTTAAATACTATCATGGTGTAAGTGGATCATTAAGAGCAACGACACCTTGTATCACTGTCAAGAACCCTGGAGTAGCGGTAAGTGTGTGTGTGTGTGTGTGTGTGTGTGTGTGTACAACCCTGATTCCATCTAAGTTGGTATGGCAGCATGTTTACCACAGTGTTGCATCACTTCTTCCGTTGTCATTAGGGAACTGAGAAGAACAGTTACTTTAGATTTGGAAGCAAAACTTTTTCCCTATTCTTGTATTTTACTACTGAGCCATGCTGTTTTAATGTGGCTTGGCATTGTCTTACTGTCAAGATGGCAGCACATGTTGGCCCCAAACCACTATACTATGTAGTGTTAATGGGCAATAATCATTAATGATAACAGTAGTTGTGAAAGGCACATTTTAGCACTACTCAGCTTTTTCAGTCTTGTTTTGTCCCCTAACACTTCTTAAATGTATCTGTGATATCAAATTCAGTTTTTTTTTAATTCTCAGTTGCAGCATTTAATATGTTGGCTGCCATTTTAACCAAACATAGGTTTGAAATTATTTGCATTTGTTTTTATTTACATTTTTCACAGACCCAAACTATATTTGGAAACAGGGTTGTATTACTCATGTTGCAGAGATAAAGCACAAGCTAAAAATTCTGAGATGCCAGTGCAGCAGGGAAGCAAATGGAATGAGGAGGATGTCACTAAGATCTCTTCAGACTAATGGAGGTGTGAAGACGTTTCCTCCAGTTGAGTCAGAGAAATGAAAGGCAGTCAGCTTTAATCAGAACTCTCTGAGCCTCTCTGATGTTTTCTCCTTATAACTTTTGATCTGTGTGTTTTTTTCTTAG
Source organism: Helostoma temminkii (assembly GCA_900302695.1). Taxonomy (NCBI): domain Eukaryota; kingdom Metazoa; phylum Chordata; class Actinopteri; order Anabantiformes; family Helostomatidae; genus Helostoma; species Helostoma temminkii. The sequence goes on along the minus strand of OMLM01009995.1, from coordinate 15,051 downwards.
AGTGAAGTCAGTTCACTCTAAAAATAGGGATGGTAAGTCATCCACTCATTCTGCTTTGCTGTTGGTTGTTTTCTCGTCAGGTGGGCAGTGAAGGCCAAGTGGAGGACCAGTCAGGGAATGAGCACTGTCGGAAACTTGTCAGCTTCACCCTATCAGGTGAAAGGACTGGTGAAGTGGTACCGCAGGTACTGTACTGTTGGTCCGGCACATGCTTATGAGTGTTGTCTTCTCCAGACATCCGAGCGGTGGGCCTGAAGAAAGGCATGTTCTTCAACCCTGACCCCTACCTGAAGATGTCCATCCAGCCTGGGAAGAGGAGCGGCCTCCCCAAGTTCACCCACCATGGTCAGGAGCGACGGTCCTCCATTATAGCAAACACCACCAACCCTGTGTGGCACGGGGAGGTCAGTGCACACTCCATACGTGCAGGATCTGAAGGACTGCAGTCTCAGAGTCTCAGTTTACAACACAGTTTGACCATTATCATTAACCCACTTTCCACAGTGGAAACACATTTATATCTTTTTACTTCGTTTTTTACACGCTAGAAGTGAAAACAGGTCATGTTGTGTAGGTGGACATCTGCTGCTGGTACATGACTGCACCATGGCACATATTGATTATTAGTGGTCCTGCTCAGCTCAGAGGTCAACAATGATGGCATGTTCTTATAGTAAATACTGCATCAATTGTTGTTTTTCTCAGGACAGCAGCCACATTATTTCCAATATGTACAACAAATGATTTTTGCTCCACAGATAGAATACAAATGTGTGAATACAAATGTAACACATTATTTTGTGAGCGACATGAGAAGCGGGTATGTGCAGAAAGTGGGGCTCTGGGGGGCCACTCAACATTAATTGTTGCGGGTCTTAGCTAGTTTTTGCCTGTTATTGATGCTTCAGGTGACTTGGTATCTAAACATTTTGCTCATTTTATAGTAGAATCAGATTATGTGGATTTTTTCTCAGAACAGCTACACACAAAAGAAACTATATCCACCCTAGGTGGGGAACCATAAAATACAGCAGCGTTCTGTGTGTCCAACAAGAAATAATAATCACTGCACATAACAAAGTAAGGAAGGTTTGGAACTGTGGACAGTGGGATTAAATGTGTTATTTTCACAAAGAAAGAAAGAATAAAATGTCCATGTGAAATAAAACTACTCCTTTCCTGTTGTTTGTCCTGTAGAAATACACCTTTGTGGCTTTGATGACCGACGTTTTGGAGATTGAAGTGAAAGATAAGTTCGCCAAGAGTCGACCAATCATCAAGCGGTTTCTGGGTCAGCTGACCATCCCTGTGCAGAGACTTCTGGAGAGGCCGACAGCTGAGTGAGTCCACACACATACTAGCAAAGGTGTATGTACATGTATGTGACCATGGAAACTAAAGTGTGTTTATGATTCACTGTGGTTCAGTCACTATGTCCCAATCAGCTGATTGATCAGATTTGATATTGATCTACAACAGAGGACATCATGCACTCCAGTGAAGCCTGATGTATAGAGTGTGGCACAGTTTCAACAGGTTGACAGTTAATGTTGGAAGGAAGTGTAGCAAACAGCACAGAATTTGACTCATCTAACTAACTGTGCGTAGCAACTCTCTCTTTTTAACACAAGAATTAAAGTTCAAACATGATTCAAAAACTGATTAAATAAAAACCTGTATATAATATAAAACAAACAGTCTAATTCACAGCTACAAGAACATTTTTTGTGCACACACATGACATTGTGTGCGCCTGTGGCTTTGATGAAGGTCAGATCACATTTTCTGACCAGTTAATGCAGAAAAGCAGCTGGTTCATTCTTTTTCTTGCCTTCCTATGTGCACACAGTGATCAACCCGTCAGCTACAGCCTGTGTCGACATCTTCCTACAGACCATGTGAGTGGGCAGCTTCAGTTCAGAGTGGACATCACCTCCAATGGACAAGAAGGTGTGTGTGTCTATCTCCCTGTGTACCATATAATGCTAATGTAAATAAACACACGCACCTTTAATTAGAAATAAATGTTGCCAATGTTGATGAAGAGCCACTGGTGGTTACCTTTTCAGTTTTACATAGCTGTCTCCTCCAACTCTCCTCCCCTTCTCTCCTGTGCTTTTCCCCAGAAGCCTCCCCAGATGCAGTGGGAACCATCTTGGGTGGCGCAGTGAATGGTGACCCCGGCAGTCCCTCTGATGATGAAGACCTCCCTCATGCTTCCTCATCGTCACGTATCACGTGTGGACCTTCCCCCACAGGCTCTGACGAGGGTTCCCTTTTGGTAAATGGTGCTTGTTACTATGGCGAAGACAGCGTGTGGCAGGAGCCTGGACAAACTGATGGGGAGGATCTTCCTCCAGTGGCTCTAGGTGGCCACACCCATCGGCAGGTGTCACTCAATGACTACCTGGATGCCATTGAGGCTCCTAAAAGCCCCGATGACCGAGTGCTGGCGGGACCTTCGCCGAAACTCCGCTCTAGCTTTCCAACAGACACGCGGCTCAATGCCATGCTGCATATAGACTCAGATGAGGATGAGGAGACAGCGGAGCAGCACAGGGACCAATCACAGCAGAGCACAGATTTAGCTTTAAGGAGATCTTCTGAGTCTCGACAAGGGAACGAGGACTCAAAAGGAGAGCCACAGACTCGGATCAGAGCTGGGAGTTGCCCTGGAGCTGGCGTTACAGTAGAGACAGGTCCAGCTTCTGGTGCTATGCCTGTAACTGAACCTGCGGGGGCTGAATCTGTAGCTGTAGAAGGCTTAGCTGGAGTTCAAACTGTGGCTGAAACTCCAGCAGCTAATGAGACTGCAGCCAGAACTGGAGAGGCTGTTGGCGCATCATCTGAGATGGTACACGGTGCTGGAGAAAGCCCCACAACCTCCCACTCATCTCAGGTTTTAGGAGCAGAGGCAGCTGCTGGTCCGATGGCGGCTGTCACGGAATGTACCTTTCTGGAGCAAAACGGCAAGATGGGTACAAAGCAGGACGTGCCCCGCAGTCCCACACGCGGACCTCTTTCACCTATCCAGGTGAGCAACTGTAAGCGGGATGACTCAAAGGTAGAGGTTCTACAACATGTTGCATTAGATGACTGGACTCTCCTCTCTCTTCAGGAGTTGGAGATTAGAAAAGAAGTGGCTCCGAGGGCGGAGGAGGAAGGGGCAGAATCGTCAAGCAGCGAGGCGAACGGGCCAGCAGCAACAGCTGCTCCTACCAGCACCAGCACGTCTGAAATGGGTAGGTGCTAAATGTTTTCTTAATGAGGTGGGTAATAATAATATTTCCTAGGTCTTGTTGCCAGTTTAGCCAATTTGCAGTGGTAGAAAAGTTTTAAGACTTAAAATTGAAGGACTCAAACCGGGATCAACGTGACAAGAGAGAAAGTGATTGCAATATTGCAATATATTGCAATAGTGAAAGCACATATACACATATACACACACATATACACATATACATATATATATATAGTGTATATATATATATATATATATATATACAGTGTAGTGTTTTTAATGCAGTCACAACTTCTGTTTAGTATAAACACAATGCAAAATCACTTTCATTCCAGTCTGAGGATGTGTCTTCAAAAGGTAGTGAAATATGTAAATGGATGAATGGATGCATGAATTGTTGAGATTAAACTATCTTAAAATAAAAACAATACCTTGGTTGGTGCTCTCTCCGACCAGCAAGCCTTTTGAAGTGAAGTGTTCTGAATCTTCTAAAATACAGTTGGATTATAGAGAGTTTTGAAAGTATTAGATAATAACAGCTAACAGTGCTGTGTTTGAGGGGAGAAGGAGCAGCTGTAGGATCAGATCTCATGCTTGAAAGCTCATAGGGAGCGCTCCGGTTACATTGTCTCATAACAGTGTCTGAATTACACTTTGTGGTTCTGTGTGTGTGTGTGCAGGTGCCACAGCTCAGGTCATTTGCCACCAGTCAATTCGCTCCCTGCCGTCTGTTCGCCATGACATCAGTCGTTACCAGAGAGTGGACGAGCCCCTGCCACCAAGTAAGTGTGTGCGTACCACAGTACAATACAAGTCATAGTGAGGAAAAACATTCAGCAGAACACTAACTACAGAAAAGTCCAATTTAACACACAAAAAAGTGGGATGGAATATTTGCAGCCTTACTTTTCTCTGCATTTGTTCAGTTACAGTATTTATTAATTCATCTAAATGTTGTAGAAAGGTCAGTCATGTATTTACACCAATGCTGAAATTCAACATGTCAGCAGGTGAGTATAAAATCTAGATTTTTGCATTTTCCCCCTCAACCTGACCCAGACTGGGAGGCTCGTATCGACAGCCATGGTCGGATCTTTTACGTGGATCACGTGAACAGAACCACAACGTGGCAGCGTCCCACCGCCCCCCCAGCACCTCAGACCCTGCAGAGGTCCAACTCCATTCAGCAGATGGAGCAACTGAACCGCAGGTGAGAATATACATACACACACCAGATAGAACTGGTCTGGTTCTTGTTTGCAAACCAGTTCCTTCAGGGACCACCGAACCAAACCACCAAAACCATTACATTTTACATTACACCAGACATAACACACAACAGACCAGTGATGATGGCAACATGTTGGACCACATATTACAGGTGTACTGAGAGTTTAAACAGAACCCTCATGTCCCAGATGAAATACAGCAGATGCTGATGTCCACCTAGGCAACACACTTCTTCTCATTATACTTCTTCTTTTCCTTTTTAACTACGGTTGGCAAACAGCTTTTAGGTGCATCGCTGCCATCTTCTGGATTGGAATGTGTCATTTTGCTCTGTATTTTGGTTCGTTCATCTTTTCCAGGTATCAGAGTATACGGAGGACAATAACCAGTGACAGCAGACCAGAGGAGCAGCCAGCCAACGAGCTGCAGACAGATGAGACTGACATGTCCCCGTCCATCCCAGGTAAGTGTCTCACTGCACTGCATTTTGGTCTATGTAGTAAAACGTGTCTTTCAATTTCTATTTGTGCAGCTCTTCTGACTGTGTGTATGTGTTGCAGAGCTGCGCAGGGACAACAGTGTGGCTCAGTCCAGTTCCAGGTCTCGCCTCAGTCTGCTGCTTCAATCTCCAAGCGCCAAATTCCTCACTAGTCCCGACTTCTTCACTGTGCTGCATTCCAACCCTGTACGGACGCTTAATTAGACCTTCTCTCTATCATCCATCTTTCTTTCTGATAGATCACACTACTGTTGAAACTGTAGTTACGTTTTGTTCTACTCCATTAAAACTCTGTCTGTCCCTGACCACCTCTCTCTCAGAGTGCCTACCGTATGTTCAGCACCAACACATGTCTGAAGCATATGATCAGTAAGGTTCGTCGGGATGCTCACCATTTTGAGCGCTACCAGCACAACAGGGACCTGGTGGCCTTCCTCAACATGTTCGCCAACAAACAAGTGGAACTGCCCAGAGGCTGGGAGATGAAACACGACCACGCTGGCAAGGTGGGACAGCATCCATATACTGTAAATCATGTTGTTTCATTTTTAATACACTCAACAGCTTAAAGGGGTTTGACCCTATTTAAAAAAAAAAAAATTCTGTGAAGGATGAAAATAAAATTGATTTCAAACCAATATTGGATTGAAAACAGTACAAACTATTAAATGATGAAACTGAGAAATGGAACTGCTTTTTGAAAAATATCCTCACTTTTTTTGGAAAAGTTAGAACAAGTTTATCATGTGTTGTATCACACTCGCTAGGCATTTGGGAACTGAGGAGATGAATTACTCAGAAAATTTCAGCTGCTCAATAGTTGTCATAATTTATGCTTCAAACACACAAAATGGTTTCATTGGTGACAAGCCCATGGAACTTAGGCTCTTTTACTGCTGAGCCATCTGTTGTAATACATGTAGAATGTGGTTTGGCACTGTGTTGCTGGCAGCATATGTTGTTCCAAAACCTGCCTAAAGCCCTCATATATGTGTAGGTTAGCCATGCTGTTTGCACTACTGCCCCCAGTATTATCACAGATCATGGCCTCTGAACTGTGCACTGACAACAAGCTACATGGTCTCACACGTCAGCATCTGTGATTTCCCAAAAGAATTTCGAATGTTGACTTGTCAGACCACAGCTTTGTCTGAGTCCATTTTAATGAGGTCAAAACCAGGCAAGGCAGCTGCGTTTCTGGATCTTGTTTATATATGTGTCTTTTTTCCTGGCATTGTATAGTTTTAACTAGCTTTGGTTTTCTGCAGTGATTTTCTCTACAGAATTGCTTGTTTAATGCAGTGGCCCCTGTGGTTTCAAAGTTTGGAGTGAAATCACTTTTACACAGTTTCCCAACATTTATAGTACAGTGTAGCAAAAAAATGTTTGTTTTATAGAGTCAAAACCAAATTCTCCTTATTTCAATTGGACTTTTGAGTTTGAGTGTGTGAGTACAAGCAGGATTCTGTGTCATCAGAAGAAATTTAGAACCTATCAGGTTCAGTGTGATGTGAAAACTTTCTCAATAAACTAGATCGATCTCCAATTTTTAATGAATTATTTAAGCTGATTATAAACACTTCAAACAGCCAAAACTGTAATATCTTTTGGTACCAAAATGTAAAAAAAAATGTGTGTGTGTTTATATGCTCATGCAGCCTTTCTTCGTGGACCATAACTGCCGGGCCACCACCTTCATCGACCCCCGACTCCCCCTCCAGAGCTCTCGGCCCCCAAGCCTCCTGGCTCACCGCCAACACTTAACCCGCCAGCGCAGCCACAGTGCTGGGGAAGTCAGCCCAAGACGTCTGGTAAGAAAATGCCTTTAAAAGAACAAACCACAGCTATGACACAGTCACATGTAGTTGAAATGGATTTTAACTGGCACGTTATATAAGAATATTGCACAAGGTAAAATATAACATAGTCCTGCTGTTCCTGTAGGTAGGTGAAGACCCTCGTCACGCCGGTCCACCTGTCCTACCACGGCCCTCCAGCACCTTCACATCTGCCAACAGGGGACAGTGCCAAGATGTTGTGCCAGTGGGTTAGTATACACACACACACACACACACACACACACACACCAGCTCAGAGGCAATAAAAACTGGTCAACATGTTTGTGTCTGTTCTTTTAGCTTACAATGACAAGATTGTGGCGTTTCTACGACAACCAAACATCTTTGAAATCTTGCAGGAGAGACAGTCTGACTTTAGCCGGAACCATTCACTCAGGTACACGCACTGTGGAAATGATCTGTGATAACAACTGGACAATACACCGCCAGCATTGTTCTCAGTTGAATGTTGTTATGGCAACAGGGAGAAGGTGCAGCTGATCCGCACAGATGGAGTGTCAGGATTGGCCAGGCTGTCAGGAGATGCAGACCTTGTCATGCTGCTAAGGTCAGACTGACTGACCTTCCTTCTTCTCTGCCTCCCTCTCTAACCCCACCTCTCTGCCCTCCCTGACCTACCAGCCTCCCTACCTCCCTCTGTGACTTAGTAGTTCTTCATTTTCTGTCTTCCTTTCACACACACTTTGTCTGACGATTTTAATTACTCTCTTCTTCCTCTCTACAGTCTATTTGAAGATGAAGTCATGTCCTATGTGCCTCCTCACAACTTACTTCACCCCAGCTACTGTCAGTCACCTCGTGGGTCTCCTGTCTCCTCTCCACAGAACTCACCTGGTAGGAGAGTCACACAACCAGACATCATTCAGCTCCATGCTCGTGTATTAAAGAAACCAAACACTGACAGGTCTAGCATGTCTCATCAGTAAACGCCCTCATTACCATTCTGGGTGTTTCTCTACTGTAGGTACACAGAGAGCTAACGCCAGAGCTCCAGCACCGTACAAGAGAGATTTTGAGGCCAAACTGCGCAACTTCTACAGGAAACTTGAAACTAAAGGCTACGGCCAAGGACCAGGGAAGCTGAAGTAAGTGCAACATACAGTGATTGTTTGAAGAGAGCAGCGTTTCTCTTTTGTTTGTACTCACAAGCATTATGTGTCTCAGGCTGATCATACGTCGTGACCACCTGCTGGAAGATGCCTTCAACCAGATCATGTGCTACTCGCGTAAAGACCTGCAGCGCAGCAAGCTCTACGTCAGCTTTGTGGGGGAGGAAGGGTGAGTTTGTGGGTGGGCGGAGGAGAGGAACAAGCATGAAGGCGCAGTCAGCCAAAGGTGGCAGCAAAGAACAAAGAATTCAAATTCTGGGTTATTTAACACATTGTTGACTAATGATATGTCCATATGATGTTTAAAATAAAAATAGAAGGCTGGTAGTGTGCTTCTAATCCATGTCTGATGAGACGTTACTTTCTTCTCGTGCAATGATTTGCTGAGCTGAACAGCCAGACAGTGATTTCACATGCTGGACAGTCAACTAAATATATACTGACTGACGCTTACAGATGATTCACCATCAGCTTGCTGTTTCATGGCACTAAGTGTAAACTGCCTGGACTGGGCCACTGCACAAGAGTGTGAGGTCACACTTTTTTTCTCCAACATTGCCTTTCAGTCATGATTCTTACATAAAGAGGCACAATATTACTTCTCTGCTAGAGGCTATTACT
>OMLM01009992.1:15319-28281 GCA_900302695.1 Helostoma temminkii | reverse complement strand
ACAGTACATCAAATCTTACACTATAATAAGGGTGTAATCACTATTGTAATATGCGTAACATCAGAATGTGGCAAAGGTTATGCACCTGCCCACCCTGTCATGTACCATGTGACATTTCTTGCTAAAGTTAGCATATAGCGAGCATACTGTGGGCCCTCAGTTAGCAAAGTGATTCATTGTTGATAATGACTGTGTGTTGTTAATCAAGTATTTTAATTTCTGAAAAGTTTTCATATTCATTAATATTTCACTATGGCAGGGTTCACATGTTAAGCTTGACTATCGTCAACTACAAAGGGGCAGTTACCCCACAATGACGGGATAGACATTCACAATTACAAAATTAAGTAAACCAAAAGTCTGGTCCTGACGGATCCTCCCCAAAGCAAAAGACAAAACAGGAAATGAAGGTCAGCCCATAGTTTCTATATTTGTGTTAAGTTATACACATTTAAGAGTTAGTTAAGAGTTTCAATACTTACGATGGACCCACAGTACCAGCAACCTGCCTGTGAGTCAACACAGTCAGTCACGTTTGTAATGTCACTTGAAAGTCTCAACACAGAGTCTGTTTGTGAAATGAGGTGTGATGACTATGTGTTTTATTTTTTTTTATTATTAAGTCAACAAAATGTTCTCACCATAGTCTTCATAGTCATAATCTTCCCTGCTTTCACCCCACTTCCTCTGTACTGTAGTGGTCCACAAAGTTTGATTCTGAGAAACTGCTGATGATCTTTTTCATAGCCACATGACATACATGATGTATATCACATCTCTCCACAGTCAACTGTCAGCTGTATTATAAGAACGTGGAAGCGTTTGGGAACAACAGCAACACAGCCAGGAAGTGGTAGGCCATGTAAACTGACGGAGCGGGGTCAGAGGATGCTGAGGCGCACAGTGCGTAGAGGTTGCCAACTTTCTGCAGAGTCAATTGCTACAGACGTGCAAACTTCATGTGGCCTTCAGATTAGCTCAAAAACGGTGTGCAGAGAGCTTCATGGAATGGGTTTCCATGGCTGAGCAGCTGCATCCAAGCCATACATCACCAAGTGCAATGCAAAGCGTCTTGCCCCATTCCTCTTCCAAAATGACTGTGCTCCAGTGCACAAAGCAGGGTCCATAAAGACATAGATGACAGAGTCTGGTGTGGATGAACTTGACTGGCCTGCACAGAGTCCTGACCTCAACCCGATAGAATACCTTTGGGATTAATTAGAGCGGGGACTGAGAACCATGCCTTCTCGTCCAACATCAGTGTGTGACCTCACAAATGCGCTTCTGGAAGAATGATGGACAGTTGGTTGGACAGCCGCATGCTGCCCGCCACCAGCTTTTTCCTGCATGGTGGAGACTTATCTCTCTGCTCTGCCACGTGTGTGCATGTGTTAAAGGGGGTTACCTCTGCAGCCCCTCTGAAGGAGGCAAATCAGGGGTTTTATTCTAGCTACTTCCAGGAGAAATTAGACCCATTTTGGATATGTCGCAGTTTAACAAATTTACGTTGGACTGGCAATTTCACATGCTGACAACCAGCCAAAACAGGACAAAGAGCTCTCCTACTCAGGTTATGACCTATCTGGGAGGAGAGCTGAATTCAACATGAGGGCATGCCTCTCTCTTTTCTGTTTGAAATGCTATGCATTTTGTAGGTAATTTTGTGTCATGCTGATGCCTATTTGCATTTTTTTTTTCTATGGCTTTGCCGTGGATGCTGGTGGCCTTATGTTTATTGGCATAGAACATCTCCTGCTTTTGCTCTGATCCATAGAGCGAAAGCCCAGGGGGCTGCACACCAATGAAACAGAAATTTGGTTACACATCGTAACCCAAGCTTCTGTGAATTGGGTGCAGTCCCCTAAGCTTTGGGTCCCACTGGTCCCTGAGCTGGCTGAAGGAATGGCAGGTTTTCAGGGAAGAACCTGCCCAAACAGCCACTATAAATGTGATGCAGGTGGATGTGAAAGGAGACATTAGGTTCGGACAGATGATAGGGCCCACTCCAGGTAGACAATTTTCTCTTCAACTGCTGGCGCGAGGAGGGATATGACCCATAGAGGGAAAGTCCAGGGGATTCCGCCCAATTTACAGAAGCTTGGGCTATAATACATAACCATTGTTCCATAGACATATAATTATTTATTTTCAGACCTAAATGGCCACTGTGAATTTAAATTCTTGATACTATTCACACAAAGTGATGCTTTTGAAGCACCTCACCTGTAGTAGGCCAGCTGGATGGCCATCTGTAGGAAAGCATCAGGACTCATCTTATGGGCCTTTATGGCATTTTTTCCAAAGTGGTCAAAAACAGTAACTGTCAGATCCATGTTTTGTACCATTCTGTGATAGTAGGAATGACAGGCACAGATTTTGACACAGATTGACAGATGTTTGTAAAAGTACTTGCAAGTTAAAATAAATCTTGTGAATGGCATACATTTTCTATTATGGAACATGTAATAACGGTATCTAATACAACAGCTCTGCCATGAATTCTACATTTTCCAAGCATATCAGTGTTTATGTTGAAACTGTTGGAAATTTGATAATTTATTGAATGTGCATTATTGTGGGCAGTGGAGTTGTACTGGAGTACGTTAAGAGGTGTCTCTAAAGTTTGTCCTCTGTATTTACATAAATGAGGGGTCCAAAATATTTGTAGTGTTAAGAGAGCAAAATTGCAACTATCACAACCAGAATTACTCTCACGTGTCTATATGCTGTTTGGCCTCCTCAATGTCCTGTGTGAGCTTGATGAAGTCAAGTCTACAAAAGGGAAGGCAGGTGAAGTTGATCTAGTTCAATGCCACTGTGAATAAGACATTTTAAATAGTTCATATTATATCATCTGGGACTGTATAGATCTGTATTTTTTTATAATGAAAAAGTGTGGTCATGTGACCATCTATTTTGATATATCTCCAGTCTACTCACGTGTTGGCCATTAACACTTGACCATCAGCAACAATATGCCCACAGTTTATACCTCGGGTTCCATTTACTCCAATAATTATCTGAAAAAAGATGAAATATACAAATGGAGCATTAACATTATTTGCCAGCTTCTCATGATTTTGTTACTGTTTTGTGTAGTACAATAGTGTAGGGCAGTGGTCCTCAAACAAGGGCCTTAAGACATCCTGTCCCTGCTTTTATCTGTCCGTGTCCTACCCACTGATGATTCCCGGGATCAGGTGTGTTCAGCCAGTCAGAAGCTATAAGTGCTTGAACAACTACAAATTTAGAAAAAGTCATGGATTGTTTGCTTTTTTTGTTGATGTTGTTGTTTACTTAATCTGTAATAATGTGAGGTGATAGAGGCACACGCTCTGGGATTTCACGGGTCAGAAAAATTGAAACAGGTTTCACAACACTGCATTCGAATTATTTGTAATTAAAGTGCTCAATTCTGACAAGCTTTATAGTGGTTCAATCCCAGGACAACCAGCATTCAATTTCAGTGGACAAGTGAGAAGTCACATTATTCAGAAGGCACTACACCTGGCATGCAGGGCAGTTTACTCCTCCTGTGAGCTGTTCATGTTTTTCCCTATTCTCATGAGGTATTAGATCAGTGGCTGAAAGCAGAATTGTAGCTCTGGCTGCCTCCTCCATGCAACAAATGGTGCTCACCTTGCATGAGGCTAATGTAGGTTTTATTCCACACATCACGCTGTTGGGTGGTGAGGATGCCGACAGACTGTTTGTCAGGACTAGTCAGGAATAACAGCTATCTTCATACACACACTTTGGGAGCTCATACATAATGCAACAATCTAACATTATTAAAAACATAAGGTTGGTCTTTAATATTAAGCAATCAATGACTGCTTAAAATCTGGAACCAATGTGTCCAAATGCAGAGTTGCCTTGAGATGCATTGAGAGAGGCCTTTGCTGTAGCTGCCTTCAGCTGCATCTTGTTTGTGGGTCTTTCTGCCCTCAGTCTTGTCTTCAAGTAAAAGGCATGCTCTGTTGGGTTGAGATGAGGTGACTGACTTGGCCACTGAAGAACATCACATTTCTTCTTTATGTTTGGAGAACCCCTCCAACAGGATAACATCAGCGTGGTTATCTGCAAGCTGAAGTTCACAAGAAGCTGGGGGATCTTAAATGTTGAAGTAAATCTACAGAATGACTGATGTGATGCAAACTTCACCTACACCTAAACACTACCGAGGTGCAATAGAAATGTGGAATGACCAGAAGAGAGCCACACACCACACCAGACATCCTGAGAATATGTCCAAAATTGGACTTGGTGCAAGTCTAATCCACAGCTACAGGAAGTCTTTGGTTAAGGTTATTGCTGCCTAAGGTGGTTCACCTAATTATTAAAACACTAAACTGATTAAGCTACTTTGATGAGTCGTGTAACTTTCGACTTAACAGAACAAAGTCCAGTTGCCAGGACTCAACTTCCACATAACTTCACCTGGATGACTGAAAATTTACTTACTAAAACACAGTTTTACTTTACTTTACTTTTCGAACCATCACTTTGAATCTTTAATGGTTGCATTCATTGAATCATTTTTTTTTTTTTTTGATATTTGTGACTTTGTGATCAGATCACATTTCATGACCAGTTTATGCAGTAAACTATCCATCCATTCATTTTCTGAACCCTCGGTTCAACAAGACATTCATATGTCAAAAAATCATCTGTTAACTGCAAAACATTATAAATAATAAATGACACACTTACAAAGAATATACAATTTACAGTATCGAAAACACATTTTACTGTAGTTATATCAGCACATCAGCTGTGTCTGTTCACTTCACCTCATCCTCTCTCTCCATGGTGTATAGACATCTTTTCCTACAATTATCTGTTTTATAATTACCCATAAAGATTTCATTGGTTTTGTTTCCATTACAAGCTGATTTACTGTCTCACTAATTGTGTTTGTAAATGGTGAAGTTGTTCTCTGTGTTGCTTGCTCTCCTCTCCAGGCCTCTCTGGAGTCTCTCTCCAACCCCCCCCGGTTTCTCCCACTAGCATTTTTGTGTGCTTCAGCTCCTGAGGCTGCAAAAATGTTGAGGTAGAGTTCACACGTCTGCTTCAGACGAGGGACAGGCATTTTGGGCAGTTCCCAAAGAAGTATAATCAAATACAAGAACAAAAAGTCTCAAATCTAACAATAAAATAATAATTAAAGACATATATATAAACACTGGTTACAAAACACTAGCTTTATGCATTAGTCAACACATACAGTATGTGTGCTCACATATTATGTAACTATTGCAGCTTCAGCTTCAGCTTTTTTGACTGTGATGTCACAAACTGTCAAACAGAGCAAAGCAAATTTGTCTTTCCACACTTAACCTTACTGTCTTGTTTGTTTAAGCAACAACACAAACTGTCCTATAAACAGACAAAGCTGTCACGATCCATGTCTTTGTTTTATTAAAATTTTACTTTCTGTCACAGTTTTTATCTTTCCTGTTCATCCACACTCTCAGAGCCACACTTCCCTCAGTCATGCTGCTGACACACATATACACACACAAACACACACAATCACATACACTGGTTAATTTACTTATTAATCAGCCTTTTCCATAACACCTGTTTCTGTCCCTTTTGCAGCTTTTGCAGTTTGCAGCTCTCAGTCCACTTCTGGTGGCACAACTGGATTGTGAATGGACAAGAGATGGCAGAGGGAAGGAATTAAATGTGAAGAGAGTGATGGTGCTTGGAATATTGTACAGCGAAGTAACCATGGCCGAAAATGCAGAAAACAGCAAAAATTGAATGAAATCCCAAATGCAGAGGAAACTGACAGTGGTCAAAATATAAATGTAACAGGGGGACAGAGTGAGGAATGTAGAGTGATAATCAAACTAACCTAAGATAGAGCATAGTCGGTGAATGGAAACTGATTCATCTAACAAAATCAGTAAATAAGCTGCTGGGAGATGTTAAGAATTCTGCCCAATTAATCAGTGTTGTCATTTTAAGGTATTGTACTCAACAAGGAAAAGCCTTTAGACTAACTGTCTAACCACACTGTCTTTGTCCCACCCACAACAATACAACAAGTAGGTAAATATAGTAATCTTTGAAATCATGAAAATATTTATTTAATTTAACCTTCAACATGAGAGAGTTTGGCACATCCTGATACTTTCTTACATTTGCACAAAAATGAATAATAATTACTGCTTCAGAACAAAAGATGTCTATTTTTACATGTTTTAGAAAAAACACACTGGGAAATGTAAACATGTCCAATAATGACTTCAGCAACTACAAATGAACAGTGAACACTGCACATTCTGAAAATAAAGCAAAGTGTTCCCCTTGAGTATAAAAGTATGTGTCTTGTCCTCCAAGTCTAAACAGAGTTGGTTAAATTTTTGAGCATTAAACTAAAGTGCCTATTTTTTTATTTTTTTATTTTTTGGCAAATCGATTAATGTATTCTGTCATTCTTTTTCTGCAGCAACATCAAATATAACCTCAATAAATCTACATAATCACTCATGAGAGTTAGCATATTTGTTAATTAACTCTTACCTCCCTTGAACTCATTTCTGTTAAATTTTGGGTTTACTCTTAGACTCTGAAGCTCTCAGACATCTGGTGTCATCTGTTGTAAACAATTTACCTTGCATATTTTCCAAGGACCGCTATTTAAAAGTTTGTTAAATGCAAGCTCTTGCCCCAGAGGAGCTCAGACACTGATGTTTATTACAGACGTAGTACTCACTTGACTGTTGTGTACTACAGAGATGTGTATGGGTGGATTGGAGCTCTTGGTGAGGAACAACAACGTGTCTTCCTTCGGACCAGGGATATGACAGGATGAGAACACTGCTTCATACACTGTGGCTTCCCTCTCATATACTCAACTGGTAGTGTGTCACTGCAAAACATATTAATATTACACACTAACTCAGTCAATCAGCATCATTTACTTTATTTTCAGAAACTGTGGGGCCTACTTATAGGATAGTTGATAGTTATAAGTTTCAGCACAGTCAGCTGTTGCACAATATTTATAAGAATGTTTGAATGAAAACCAGCTATTTTCATAAATAAAAACATTTGATCAGAATATCACTTGCTCTCTACAGTTCTTCCTAAACAACAAGGCCATTTCATTTGTGTTTGCTATAAACTGTGAACAAAGATGAATATAAGACAATCATTGCTTCAAGCTGACATCTGACAAACTGACATCACCTAAATGTTTTCTTTACCTAAATTTCTTCTCTTGACTTGCTTTTCCAGACTTTTACTGCAGACTCCTCCTCAGCAGGGAACTGCATGATCAGTTGGGTTAAGATGTGGTGATTGACACGATCAGTCTAAAACCTTTAAAATGTTTTGGATCATTGTCATGCTACACAATGAAGCTCCTCACAATTGATGCATTTCCTTGTAAATTTGAAGACAAACTACATCTGTACATCTCTGAATTCATCTGCGTTAATTCATCTAAATATACCAAAATTATATAATTTTTAATTCCTTTCTAACATTTCAAATTGATCTATTAGCTGTGCCTTCGGGTTCACAATGGCTTGCTTTTCACCCTAGACAGCTCTCTGCTCTTTGTGTCAGTCACATATTTTTGCTCATGTTTTTAATGTATCAAGATATAAATACCATCAAATAAAGGCTGGAATACAACACTTTTCTATCCATCTTTTGATCCTGAACAGTAAAAATAACTGAATTAGTTTTGCAACTCTGATCCTTAGGGAGGAAATACTGCAAGATGTCAAATAGCGGGTGTACAATATAGAATTTGATGCAAAATACAAAACTGATCCAAAACAAAAATGTACAGGCCACAATTTGATCATTTTAATGTGTAACTGCTTCATGTGGTATTACATTTTTATAGGGTAACATATCAATTAAATACTGTACAGACTATTATTACTATGTCATAACTCACACAGAAGATAAAACACCTTGAAAAATAATTTTTGTCTGTAGTCACTTGTCAGTCATTGTCTTTATATCCAATACACTTGTTATGAATTCAGCAGCACAACTAAACATAAAGAACAAGAAATTCAATTCAGTTTATCTCAGCATTCACTGAGACCAACAGTTTTTTATGTTGCTATTGAGTTATTGTATGCTTCTTGTATGTATTTGTTATATAAAAATGCTTTGTAGATATTGTAAGGTGAGAAAACTTGTGTCAGCAGGAAACATAATAAAATTTGCATACACTGTTTTATACCTTACTCCAATAAATCAATCTTCTCTTCTGTATAAAAAAGGGAGGGAACAGAAATTTTGTAGCTCATCACTGGTAGTCTTTAGCCTTTAGTGTTCATTAGTATGATCTCAAGGAGGTATAGTTGTCTACACATTCTTCCTGTGCCAAATACTGATCTAATATCAAATTGATTTAGAACTGAAACATTATCAACTGTAAGTTAAATATTGTACTTACTGTAAAAAATGTGGTATCACTACTATAAAGGACATGAAAAACATTGATTAGCCAGCTCATTACAAAGTGTTATAATATATAAGGCCTGCATTATAAACTTTGTTCAAACCTGTATTTTGGGATCATCAAAGTCCTCTGCAAAAGAAAGTGAGAAAGCTGAGTTAGAATGGATGAAAGCCAGACCGCCCAGTCTGAACGTATGCAGAGAGGCAGGTTCCAGTGATGCGCAGCACTTCTTGTATACTCTGTCAAAAAAAAGGAGTAAATGGTTCCTGAAGTAAAACAGTTATACTTACAGACTTACATAAACTAAAGTAGCAGATGCTCTTGTTTACTTACTGCTTTGCATTTACACAAACATAAAAGCTTGATCATTTACAGCCAACTTTGCAGCAACTCACCTGTAGTAGGCCAGCTGGATTGCCGTCTGTAGGAAAGCATCAGGACTCAACTTGTGTACTTTCATAACATTTTTTCCAAAGTGGTCAAAAATAGTAACTGTCATATCTGTGTTTTTGACCATTCTGTGATGGTAGGAATGAGAGAAATGTTGCTCAGTGAGACTGTTCTTTTGTATTACTACTTGCATTATATCACTATCTAATGACAATTTAAATTCATCTTATGAATAACATACATTTGTATTTATTGTCCTATTGTCTTATTGTTGTTATACTGTAATATTATGTAGCATTTATTCACACTGCTGTCTTTCAAAATGCATAGCACTATACTGAGGTTGCACTATACACAATGTGCGGTTTTTAATTGTATGTCAGAAGAACTATTACACGTTGAACCTTTCCCTACAGACCGAGTGTTCCATCAGCTTTTAAAACTGATTCAACCTCTTTTGATGAAAGTACCCCAGGTGCACTATAAAATGAATGCAGTTTTATATTGGTTTCTTAACAGGTCGAGAATACTTTGTGTTCCTTGGCGAGTTCTGCACAGTTTCTTGTGGTGTGCCCCAAGGGTAGCTTTGGGGCCCATTTTTTTCTGTCCGTACATGCTGCCCTTAGATTGTATCATCCACAGATATAGCATCCATCCATCCGATACAGTTACATCTATGCCACATCTGTTAAACAATTCATAAATTGTGTCTGCAAAATCCGTGATTGGTTGGCTCAAAATCTTTTTACCTTAAAGGACCTGACAGGAGAAATTGTGTAATGGAAGTTTGTACAAGCCCTGGCTACTGTCTTGTGAATTTGTATAAATCTTCAGGTGCCATCACAGCCAACAGCTGTCCAATATTGACTATCTTGCCTGGCAATAGGAATCCCATACTGCTTTTAAATGAAGGGCACTGAATCCTGGTCCTTAAGGGCCATTGTCCTGCTTGTTTTCCAACTATGCTGCCCTAGCCACTGCTAATTAACAGTACCAGGAGTTTTCAGCCAATAGAAAGTTGTAAGTGCAGAGATGATTGGAAAGCAAGGAGGACAGTGGCTCTTGAGGACCAGGATTGGCATCCCTGTTTTAAAGTCTCTTATGTCACATATGAAGCCCATTGTCTGTGGTCTGCACATATTAAATGTGAATTGACTGTCATACAACTTTCAGACACCTTTCCATTTTTCCTGCAACATAATGTTTTTGTAACTTAACATAAAAAACGAAATAATATATTTTGTTTGTAATATTGTTCAATCTTTCCCTATAGACTGCATTCTCTCAGCCTTTAAAAGCTGATTTAACTTCTTTTGAGGAAAAGTACCCATTATGCCAGTAACATGAAAAATTTCATGACAATCTTTAACCTGATATTCCTAAGTGAAATCACAGAGAAAATTATTACTTTTTCTCACATGTCTACCTGCTGTTTGGCCTCCCCAATGTCCTGTTTGATCTCAGGTGTGATGTTAAAGTGTAGTTTGTGCATGCATTGCATGCACTGCATTTGGCATATGCAGTGGTTCTTCAGGATCCTGCATTACATGTGGCATTTCCCTATTTGTACACACAATAGAAAATATGTATGTAAATCATACATGGGATGGAACAAAATGGAATTTAACAGCCCAAACTGGGTCAACAGTTTAAATACTAAGCAGTCTGTGAAAAAAATACCTCAATGAGTTTAACTAGCAAAAACATGACATGCACTGTTGTTCCCACATATTTTCTCAGCAAGTTTTAAATTAATAACATTCATCAGGTTTTTTGAAAGATTTTATTTTACTACTTTATTAATCCCCTTGGGGAAATTCTTTGTGGACAGGCTGCACCTTTGAGGCACCAGGGGTACGGGCTGCAGGGTCTTGTCCAAAGCCAGCAATCTTATTCTTTTACTGGTATTAATGAGTATCCATAGTTTCCAATGGCACTGCTTTGATGTATGTTATATGTGTAAACCATTCTATTGTGCCATCTTTTAACACTGGTGTTTAGTTACACAGACAGGTAAACAGTTCTTCAAATGAGAGCTGGGGTTATTTATTTGTTGCCAAATGAAAGTATTTCAGTAAACTGAAATACACACAAAGAAGGTCAAACGAATGTAAAAAAAAAAATCCATTACGTTGATGATATTGTATTGTGGTATTTACCATTAACATGCAGACAGGTGGGGTGATCACCGTGGAGGCCAGAGATCAGATCATTACCCACATAGGGTAGCCACGGCCTACACCTATTTTTAAATGCGATACTGAGGTGAGGTTTTTTTTGGTGTCAAAACTAATGCTCTTCTTTTATTACTATATGTTTTAAACTACTTGTGGAAACACAGTATGTTCAGCCATCATAGATGTGTATCCAAACCTGAAAAGAGGTCTTGGGTCTGGCTTATTTACAAAGGAGCAGGTATGTACCTGTACACATGTAGCATTACCCATCTGTAACAACAAAACAGGAACAGCTATGGTGATGTGATTTATGTGTTACTTATTTATGTGTTAACTAGTTTCAGTTTCTTCCAGAAGGGTCATCATGTCCAACAGTGCATCCTCCAAGGCTCTGCTCAATCGTGTAGGGTTTTTTTTTTTTTGCAGGTATTAGAAGCTTCTAAAGAGGACACTCTAAAATCAATATGATTGTCCATAATACTGTAGTTCACGTCGTATATCCCAGGTTCATCAATACAAGCTGATGTCAGACATCCGGTCTTAGATGATAAAATAGGGACAGAAAGGAGAATGCAGTTCTTGTAGCACTGACAGTTATTGTAGCACTGACATCTGACTGTGCAATGTAGACAATCCTTTGGTATTACATGCAGTTGTAATGCTACATCAAGGTTTCTAATTTCAATTACCTTTTTGTCATAAAACAAACAAACAAACAAAAAACAAATCAAATGATTTTTCTCATAACAGCAATGTCTTTATTAAGAAATGGGCTACAACCCAGATACCTACCTGAGTTGTAGAGATTTGGAACTTTTGGAAGTCAAAGGCTTTAGTGAAGGATGTGTCAGTGAAGATATCTGGCACAGAGATGTTTCCCTACAAAGCCTGATACATGAGACAAATTATATGTGTCCCTATGGCCTGGCCACTCATCCCCTGTTAGAATGGACACAAATAACTCTTATAGGCTTCTTATAACTACAATTTTTATTTACCATTTTTGCTGTTATTCTTATCAAAACTAACATGCAATGCATTTTTTTTTTAAACATTGATGTTGCTTCAAACAACATGGAGACCTGCATGTACAACCTTTCTCCATAGTGTACTAGTGGTAAAAAAAATCCACTTTCTGCCTGTACTTTCAACCTCCAAAGAATGACATGCATCAAACATTTAGTTGTATACCCACACCTAAGCCTATTGGTAAGTTAAATTCCTGTAACAAACATTATTAAAAAAGTAAAAATGGAAAAACACCTATAATTATTGCATATGCAAAAGATAGGGATTTCAACTCAGTCAACAATGCGCTTGGCAATTTCTATTTGTCATTGTCTGTGTCATGGTTTGTTGTTTTTGTGTTTAGTCCTCTTCTCTTCCTGCGCCTGTCCCAGAGCCACAGTCAAGCCTGCTACTTACTGTAGGTTCTGGGTTGAGGTGAAGTCAAACCGAAACCTGCCCTGTGAAATTTGGTTTCAAGGTGTGGTCAAAACCAGGAGGACAGGAAATAACATTGATTTTATCAGACATTACACTATGACATTACAACCATGTCATTAATCTCTGTCACTTTCTCACACTAACAACCGTCAAACCGCATCTCTCTTTTTCTGCTGCTAATCGTTATGCCATGTAGTTCTAAAGCAAAAATGAAAAACAAACATTAGATCTTGAACGAGAAGTCAGTCAAGGTATTTTCAAGACCAGTCAACCATAGCATTCTGTTCACTGGCAATCCAGCTGGTGGACTTGAGGATTGTAAAGTCAAGTCTGATTCAGTTGCCATTGACTAGCTATGTTGTCAATATTTGCCTTAATTTTACATTGTATTTAATAATCAGTCTCTAATCTCTTCCTCCTACAGAGTGTACAGAGTGGTGTGATGAAGGATACTCACCATTTCAGTGCGTTTTCTATGTTCTTTTATATCTTTCTCCAGTAAATCAACC
>OMLM01009989.1:102500-114364 GCA_900302695.1 Helostoma temminkii | reverse complement strand
CAGCATTGTATGCCATTTTTCCCGGTCTTGTCTCGTTCCTGCAGAGTGTGGGAGTCTGGTCTCATTCATGATTCAGATCGTGTGTGTGTGTGTGTGTGTGTGTGTGTGTTCGTGTGTGTGTGTTCTACTCATGCATTTTAGTGTGAATTTTATCTTCATATGGACTCTTCAACCAAAGGGACCTGGAGTACCCTTCTATTAATAAATTTTTGAGCCCTGAAAAATTGATGGCAGCGGAAAAATCGGGTGTAGTGGAGAAGGTTGAATCAACTGCCATCACTGTCAGCTTCTGAGGCTGACTGAAGTACAATCTGTGGTTTATCAATTCCAGCTGGCACAGTCAGTGAAGAAGAGGAAAAGAGGTGTCACTTTGACAACAGTGAAATTTGGAAGAGTGCTTTGTCTCCACAAATCTGAAGCCGCCTCCATAGCAGCTGCATTCAAATAAAACGAAGTGCTTAGATTGATAGCCAAGCTTTCTGCTGTTGCATTACATTGGCTTGTTTCCATATGATTAGATGACTACAACTGCAATGATTAGTTGGTTCATTGATTGATGTAAAAACTAAAATTGTTTTTTCCAAAGAAACGTCGAGCATTTCACATACTTGTGGCTTCTCAAATTTTTTCTTGTTGCAAGATGATAATAAATTTAAAAGTTTTATGATTGGACACTGTTGGTGACAAAACAAGCCATTTGATGTCATAATTTCACTTGATTGGTCATACAAAAAGTAACCATTAGATTAATCAATAATGAAAATAACAGTTGGTGCAGGTCTAGAATATGTCTAAGTGAATATACCTGTCATTTTGGCTGAGTGAATAGCAGTAACTTTCATTTGTCAAAGCTGATGTAGATTCAATCCTCATTCAAAAAGCAGCCCAATCTCCTAAAAATTACATTCCTAAACTAAACTGCTGTCATAAATATAGATTTTGTGGGAAATGTAATTGGAACCATTTTCTACCACAGGAAACATATTTTTGTCCACCAAAATAGCTGAGCTACAACATCCCTTTTTGTTTTCCATTAAAATATCTGATCTTGCAGTACAACATCCAGATATGTAATTTCAGCATTATTAAATGTGTTTATGGTTTGGTTCAGGCAATGACAGCACTGGGTTCAGGTCAAGGAAAGTTGGGGATGGGTTATTAGAGAAAAATCACAACTGCAGTCACATTTAAATACCAACACGATCTGTCTCTAACCTCGACCAAAGTACTTTCCTTGCCTAAACCTAACCTCACACAGACTGTGGTGTTAAACTTGTGGTTTGTCAGTCCCGCCATCCACCCAAACCATCTCCTTGTGACTTGCTTTCTGTTAATAAATGTGGCACTTCATTCATTTACAAAATATGTTGCATGACGACATAATGGTTTGTTACAAAAATATAATTGCCATTGCAGTTTAGCTGTATAGGAACGTACTTTTCAGGAGGGTTGCTAAAAGTGATCAGCAATATTGTCGTCATCACTTCAGACATCATCATAATAACCAACATCTCTGATGATGTGACATTTGGTTATTTTATTTGCAGAAAAATATTGATTACAGATCCTAAATTCAAATATGATATACATTAACTGGACTGAGCACCCAGCACTTTCCAGATCTCATCTCATCATCGTGACTTGTTATCAAGTCTTTGGATCTGTCAACATCACTCACTGGTGTTTCAGCACACTTATAGTATACTAATGTCAAATGGTTTGAATTTGGCAGATAAAGTTAATTTCCTGTAGAAACAGACACATTGAAGTATTTGTGCTGAAATGTCATTTTCATATCTAGTTAGTTAAATCAATAACCAGAAAAAAAAGGTAAATCTTTGTTATGTTATGAAACATATTGCTGTTATGTTAAATACAGTTGAGTTTATACAAATTGGGTCAGGAAATGTTTATCACAGGACTGTCAAATCAGCCTTGATCATATTCCATTTTTCAACCACTGGCTTTTTCCAGAAACATGAAAGAGGATGGAACTTGAAAGGATGATGTTCTCCCTGTTATTATTAACCTACATGTCATACAGCAAACAAATGAGACAATCAATAGAAGTACGTCATTGTCCTTGCCACTAATACTCAAGGTCACAAAGGTAATTAATTTGTACTGAAGAGGAAGTCACATCCTGCCATGGACACTCCCTGACTCCCCTCGCTATAATCTTAGTGCTGAGCTATTTAGGATCAAAAGGCTGTGTTTTATACCCCCTACTAAGCCCCCTGTCTGATGTCTCATGTCTAAAGGCTCATGAGTAATAGAGATCAAGAAATTGCTGTCAGAGGCCAATAGATAGCTGGTTGTGAGAACAGAGTTTCTAGTTCACACGTCGTGGCTGCGTTGACTTGTTGCACTGTAAAGACAGGATGAATAAACTTTAGATGACCTGAATGCCAAACACTTACATGGTAGACAAAACTATTTCTAGTTTTTGAAAACATGGAGCATTTTAAGAGTGTCTAATTGCAGTTCCATCTGCAGCTTCAGGTAACATCTGTATTTACTTGATATACTTCATTTACAAAATAAAACAAATGAAATTACATGGCATAAGTGTGAAGTTGAAATATGAAATTTTGCAGAATTTCTATGATCCTCTTTTTCTTTTAAGACATTGCTTAGAGTAATTTATTTAGCACAATTATTCCCTCAAAGGAGGAGCACTCCAAAAATATCCAGGAGCACAAGAAGCGATTTGAAGTTTCTTTTAGTTTTATTATTAAAAGCCAACATTCACTCACAATATTTGCATCCTAATAACTGCAAGATACATTAGAACTAAAATGACACTGTAAACCTAATCTCCATAATGAAATTTATAGCGGGAAAGTGTTGCCTATAATGGTTTAGTACATGCAGAAGGAAGAGTAGTGTAGGCGAATATGTCACGGACGTAGTTGATAGATTCACATAAGCATCAGTATGCTCTGTCATGCCTTTCAGTGGTGCAGAGATAAGAGGCGTACAGATAACTGAGAAACTATGAAAGTGTAATCTCTCAGTTGTCTCTGCCTTTTTGGCACTTGCCTTTTGATAGACTGAACTGTATGTTCTTATTAATTTTTTCCTCTCATTTATTTTAACATGCTGATAGTGTGCATTCAGAGAAAACTGTGCCATCAGTCAGTTAAATGTACCAGGGAGAGTCAGTTTGAGCAAAGACGATGGCTAATTTCCTCTCTTTATCCTTTCTCACTCCATAACAAACTTATCATACGCAAACATTTATCTGATGCTTTATCGAAAAGGATCACATCATTTGCCATGTTTGGGGTGTTGGAGTATTTAGACAAATAAATACGTCACAGTGGCAGATATAGTGGCAGAGGGAATGTCTCATTATCATTTGCAACTTATTTGAGACCAACCAGCAGTTTGTTCATTGAGAAAATTAATCGTGTGAGTCTCCCATGGGGCCGAGAATAGGTGTTATGCTGTGTACAGTTGACTTGAGGAGCCAGGACAGTGTTTTATTACATGCTAAGTACATGTCAGACAACCAGTTTGCTTTTCATTTTGTCTCAGCTGGTTTGAGTACAAGCAAGCAAACCCTTTATGTTTCTCTTGGAGACATGATCCCTGTTATGCAGTGTTAAGTGCACTTAAACTTTAGAGCACAGTTTTGTAAGGCTTTGTGGGGACAAATCTTTTTCAGTGTTTGCACAGGACAGAGTGGATCATTGATTCTTCTAACATATCTACATTAAAACTTGGTATATGCTATTTTTAAAGAGATGTGCCATTAAGTAACATTTAGACAGTATAAAGGTTTGCAAAGATTAAAAGTTATTAAGATTTGTTTTTTTTTTTATTATGGTGTTCTTATGCTTTTTTTTACCAACCTCTGGCAAACACAGGCAATCACTCCTTGTGAAATAACACACTCTTAATGAGACCACCGACAGGCTCTGAATGTCTAATGGCTTCTTTCTTTTGACAGACGAATGGTGAAAGTGCTGGAAAGGACAAAGCCATGATTATACACACCTGTGGTTGGATGTGAGCTTGTAGTGACCAGACACCGTTAAAATGGAGTTGCTATGGAAACTTATACTGCTGCTGTCACTGGTGGAGTGCCTGGCAGGTAAGCCTCCCAAACATGAATCTCTATATGTTGTTAGCACAAGGTATGAATTGGTATTTATTGGTATTTATTTTTTTGTGATGATGCCTTGACATAAAACACAAATGGCACTTAGAAATCAAATGGAGAACTTAAAGGTTTTATAGCACAGCACCAAAAGCTTTCAACCAATCTTGCAAATAGTAGGAAAGATTCAGGTGTTGGCAGATCAAGGCAGCAAATCAACATTCTTTCACTTGTGCATCGCAGCTATGTGTATTTTTACAAGCACTAAATTCTTTTTGGGGAAAAAAAAGCCAAGTTTCTCCCTGAAAGTGTCTATCTAGCAGCAGAGCGTGCAGTCATTCATTTAAAGAGCAACCAATTGTTACCCTAATTGAGTGGCACTGGTTGTAGTTAAGAAATCTTGCCATTGATCTTGCCTTTAATAAGAGACCTAATTTTCCTCTCTTACAAAATGTTCAGGGTCAAATGCTAGTTCTCTTTACAATGTCAGTGTGAAGCTGAGAACAAGATGAATAAAGGCTTTGTTGCATGAGCACAGTATCTTGAGGAATGAGTAATCTTTCATGTTGCCTTGCTCCAAATCATCAGCCCCTCCTCACAGCTGGGACCTAAAATAATTAGCGTATGTGCTGTAACTGTGTGTATTTGTGCATGTACTTCTCTATTCAAAATCAAGATAGGAACCTAAATATGCCTACATGGCAATTAGCACCACTTATCACTAAATCCAATACATGTCGGTGAATGTCTAATGAAGGAACTGTGACTCACTGTGGGTTTAGGGTCTTCACCACATGAGTAGCTCACTTATGTTAAGCATTCTGTTAAATATGTATTAGTGGATATCCTGCCACGTGTTAACTTTATGATTTGTGTTTTGATCTCAGACAGTTTCAAGGACACAGTCAAGTCCTCAGTGTGTGCTGCACACTAGATCTGTGCCACTAGATTTACTCTTGCAACTCACTCTTGAGGTGCAGAAACAAAATTCTGTTATGTATTCAAAGTAAATTAGTGTTTAACAAAAGATCAGACGGTAGATTGTTTCTGAAAAGCATTGTGTTGCACAGCCCTTGCCTCACTCTTTGAGGCTCATGCTCACAGTTGGTAACACAGAGTAACTGAGCATTAATATTCAATATGGGGTTACATTACATATGCTCTGCTTACAAGACAAGTATGGTGCAATACAACGATAGACCTCCAAAGCCTCTGTGCTTAGACAAAGATATGATACACGTTTTCGTATGCAGATGCATACTTGGTAGAGAAAGCCCACTGTGAGGGTGTTAGGTGTTTTTAGGTAGATTATTTAATCAGATTTGGAAGTGTATTTCTTCTGGAGATAACCACCTTCCCCCTGCTCCCTCCCTTTGGGTGTGAATGTCCCGAAGCAGCTTCATGTACTCTATAGTATGTGTGTTTGTGTGAATGAGTAAGAGAGGGAGAACACAAAAGAATAAAGATGATCAGTAGTCTTTGTCAGACAGAAATGGTGTTACCATATAGTCAAAGCGTGGTTGTTTGAGCATGTTCACGAAAATTTATAACCATTTTATGCTTTTACGGTAAATTATTTTTTATTCTATCCAGAGAGAGGAAAGGACATTTCTAAATATTAGAAAAACATTAAATATATATAAGTACAGTGGTCTGGTCATTAGGAAAAAATAAACATCAGGAAGGGATGGGAAATAAATCCCAGCTGTGAAGCTCACTTCACACACCCTCTCTTATTTTGCCTCACTTGCCAAAAACATAAATAATATGATGCAGAATATTGATTTCAAAATATTTTGCTGCAAGCACAGAGAATTTACATGTATCTGCCTAAAAATAATTGGCATGGGTGCGATCATAGAGACATCTGTAGTTGGCATCGAAGGGCTGCAATTTAGCAGCACTGGAAACAGAAATGTAAACACATCAGTAAGATTGCACCTAATGCTCTGACCAACAATCAAAGGTTTTGTGATCTTAGAGTAATTCAGAAGAAACATTAGAAACATTTTATGTGCTTAGGTGAGTTTCAACTGTTTAGAGAAGTGATGCATTTTTAGCTCAGAGTTTTGATTTTAAGTTGATGAAAAATGAAATGTCCAGAATTTGTTGATAGTGGAGTGATATGATTAAATGTTTAAGGTTCAGAAATCACTCACCTCAGACAAGGCAATCAGGCTAAAGTATTCAACAAAGCTATAATGAGTTTTCCTTGTGCACAGCTGAAGTGGTTTGGCACAGCAGTCATGGAACCACTGAAGAAAATAACTTGGTTCAATAACATGGGAGGTTGTGACCGTGCTACTGTACAAGAAAGCTGTAAGCCAATAATAGATACAGTGGGTTAACCATTATTTCTGGTCTATCCCAGGAAAATACTGACATGCTCATATGTAAAATTCAAGCATAATTGGTTGCAGCATTGTTCCTCTTATTATTGTGATGTATTGTTACACCATGCACACTGTGGTGGCTGCTGTTCTGTCCTAAATTTTTCTCCGATAGGAAGCAAAATCGTCAGTCCTCGTGTCAGTAAAGTTTTGAAGCCAATGTGATGCTTCAACAGACAAGTTTATCTAATTTCTTTGAAGGTTTTAGTCATTTAAGTGCAAATGTTCTCTGTTTTCCCTTTTGAAAGTTGAACTTGTCCTTTCATATGACAGTTTTGTCACCTCTTAAACAAGTTTAACACTTTAATTTTACCCCTCATTTAAAGCAGGTTCATGAAAGTGAGTGAAATGAAGGGCTGCTTCTGGCCAGTGTTATAATCTCCCAGAACTACTTTTACTTTGCTCTGTATCCCCATGTGTTCATCCCAGAGACGACCGGAGTTTCAAATATTGACTTACCTCATTGATCCATCAGAACATGGCAAAGCCTTTAAGGAATCCTTAAGCAAGGATTTTATTGCATCTTTGAAGTTCTGTATATGTGATGATGTAGAATATTCCACAGGGATTCTTCCTCTGATAGAACATAGTATTTCCACTTCATCCAGAAATGAAAAATCAACCATTTTAAATATCTTGGTATACTCATTGCAGCATTAATTATAAACTCATATTAATTCATCTGTCTCTATAAGTTTATATAGACATATAGACTAAAATATATGTTCTTTTAATATAGACATATTAAAGAGCAATATATATTTTTGACAGGATACATCAGGTGGCCTGGAGCACTGGTGTAAGCTTCTTTTAATGGTGTGTTTCAGTTTCACGTTATTAATGTGAATATTTTACCTGTATTATCTCACGTAAATGTAGACATGACTGTATTTATGGCTGTGGCAATTATCAGATTCATACTTACCCAAAAGGATGAGGGTGTAAAAGTGTGTGTTGCACTAGTAAACAAAATAATAATAATAATTAACAGGATTTTTTTGGTTTTAAAGTTTGTATTTGTTACAGTTCAGAAATATTTTGTAAGTATAGGAATCTGCTATGTATGCTGCATTGTTGAAAAAGAGAAGCCCTAATGGTCGAATCATGCATTTTGTAAGTTACTATAATTGGAAACATTATGTTACAGTTTTATACCATGATGAATGTTTCCATTACTGTGTACCACAGTAGCTGGTAAATGACAAATAACCTTCCAACCCATTTTGAAGAGGAAAGGTAGAAATATTACTACAATTAGATGACAAATAGCATTTTCAGAAGCAATATGTTCCTGGGTTTATGTAGACGTTCAATAGAGAGGGCAGCAACAAAAAATAGATTTAATTTGTTATTCCCAAATATGGACTTGGGCCTAATTCTGTGTTTTCCCAGTGGTTTTGACATTGGATACACTCGAGGTTATTGAATTTCAGATGCTCTGGTTTTAACTAGCTGAATTAGGATATGACATGGTTGGATACTGGGTGGGAATGTGTCAGCTATAATCCACTTAACACAGACTGTAAATGTAATTAGCTTAATAAGACTCTGCCGTATAGTATAGTACAGTACACCCTAGCTATTAATCATAACATGGCCTGGAACATTTTGTATTAATTTGGGCTATTTCTTGTTATGGATTTCTTATAGGCTTATGCCTTCTCACAACATCTGTATTGCTCAAATCACGAGAATTCGCCAGACTATTAACTTTTTTCCTTTTCCAGTATTTGGTAGGTGAAATGTTAAATTACTGTTTTATTATTTAAGTTTTGGTGCATCGGTTTTTTAAGGACCTTGAAAAATATGCCTCAAATATACTGTATTTCAAACAGGTGAGGTGTGATAGAATTGCTTGAAACAACTTTAACCTTTCGTCTTTGGTGGAGTAACAGTTGCTGCCCCTGAATGAGAAACCTTAAAGGTGTACCTTATCAGCCTGGACAGAGGGGAAAGATGCTTTAAAAAGCAAGATTGGCTTTTTTATTTGATGCATAAAACCCTGAGCTGAAACGAATGGATTTGGGACCTCACAAATGACTGAGGCCTCCCCCACAGCTGACTTCCCATGTGCCTGTTTATTCATGCTGAGGTAAGCTGAAGGAATTCATTTGCTGTCAGCTAGTATTGAATTTGAGATTAGTTTATATTTCAGCCTCCAAAACAGCTCCATATGCCTTCCACTTGTGCTTCGATGCTGAGTCTTGTGTTGTCTGAGGAGCCTTCGAAAGCGGCCGCCCATATCACCGCCTGGCAGCAGGTGACAGATATGAGTGGAGATGGCCTGTTTTTTTTTTAAAGACCTTTTCATAATGATCTCCATCTGTCCTGTGGCATTGTACAACCAACTTGCTGTTAGAATTGTATCACTGTACCTCTCTGATACAGCAGTTTTGAAGAATTGTACTTATTTTTCTACTGGGGTGCTCCGTGTTGGACCTACAGTCAGGTCAGCATTCCAGTTTAACTGATTTCTTGATTCCCTCTCAGATCTAAAATTGTGTACAAATCTGTCAACTTAGAGTGTCACTGTTAAATTTAAAACAAGCATAGGTCACAAAAAAATTCACTGCTGTGTGCCACTAGTGTAATATGCACTGCAGCACCATCCATCCATCATCCTATCTGCTCTTCCTGGTAAAGGTTGCTGAAACCAATCCCAGCTGTCATTGGATGAGAGGCAGGGTACACCCTGTACAGGTCACCAGTCTTCCACAGGGCTAACACATAGAGACAAACAGCCGCCCAGTCACATTCACACCTACTGTATGGGCAAATTAGACTCCTCTATTAGCCTAACTCTATGGCTTTGGACTGTGGGAACAAGCCAGACTACCCAGAGGTAACCCATGCAGGTGTGGGGAAACCATACAAACTCCACACAGAGCAGCTGTGGCTACTTGGAGGATTCTCAGTTCCTTTTAGATGTGACGTGACAGTGCTAACCACTACGCCACCATGTTACCTACACTGCAGCACATCAATGTTTCATTACCAGACAGCAAGCCTGAAAGTATTCTGCTTTCCCTACCGTGTCTTACATTCATTCATGTTAAGTCGACACAAGTTTCAGACAGTTTGCATCAGTTTGAACTGTGCCCCCAGACACCATTTTAATAACGGTTGCCATGGTGCTGCCAAGGTGTAGGTCAGCTTATTGGTGCCATAATTAAAGTAAGAGCTGTAGCCAAATATTTGTGTTGATTAATTTTCCTTTAATTGAATATTGAGTTTATTGAGCATAACAAGGTTTTGCAAAAGAGCCATGGTTCAGTTTGCTTGTGGTTGGGTAATGCAGGGTTGTTTTGTCGAGGTACTTCTTTAAGTGTAGCAACGTTGGGGCATACACAGTAAGTAAGAGGTACAACACATAATATCAAATAAGACCAGTGAGTCATTCACTGTGATAAAGAAATGTTTTCCAGATTCTTAATCAGAAGGTCGTGAGTTAAGCTGCACATACGCAGTGTACTTTTGCAGTTTTGCACTGACATCGGCTTCATATCCATCATCAACTGCACAGATCCCAGATTCTTCTAGCTTTGAGGTGACAGTGCTAACCATGACAATACCACCCCATCTGCTTCATATGAAACTATTTTTTTAAATTTTGTTTTCAATTATGTTCTCCATTTTCTGCACACACACACAAAGACAAGTGTTGTACTGAACGTCCCCAAATAATGTTGCTGTGAAATGTTAGGTGATTATATCTTTATTTCCTTTCTAAGTAATTGGTCATATTTTTTGCAGCAGTTGCTTCATCTATTTCAGTATAGTTGTGCCAAATATACAGAACAATGTTACTCATTCAAATATATCATGTATATATATCAATATATGCAAATTAAAGCTTTCACTGTAAAGTCTGGGTTTTGTAGCATATTCAGTTTGTGGACTGTTCTGTGGTACACCATATACATAATTAATGAATGAAATGAATAGTTAACAACATTAATATAAAATGCTAAATTGCAGTGCTTGCAAGATAACCTATAGGATGAGGTTTTTATCTTGGTGGGAAAACGGGTACCATCAAAGAATCGAAGATTCAGTGAAACTAATAATAAAAAAAATACTGTTCTGCTTTGTAGAAATCAGTTTTGGGCTAAATATACACTATGTATTTAGCTTGATTTATTTTATTATTTGGTGTATGAATGTGCTAATTCAAGCATTTGTCATAATTATGCTGAATGTAAATATTTGACTTTACAACTGAAATGATTTATCAAATTTACTAAGATACAGTGATTCTCTTTAATGTTTACAGCAGGTTTTATCATCCTGTAAAATGTGTAGCCAACGAGTGTGAGTTTATGCACTTAAATGCAGACTGTACAGCAAGGGGCCTTCCTATAATCAATCATCTCTTAACACTGCTTGGGGGGACATGCTCCATCTAACAGAAATTAGAATTAGGTGGCCTTTTATTTTGTGTAATTTAAGAGGATTATCCTTGTCGAGATGAACAATCAACATACAGGCTCCCTTGTCAACTATCTCCTCCCTCTTACAGAGTTATTTTGAGTCTTGAGGTCTTGAGGATGAGTCTGTTCTCTCTGGGCTCCAGAAACTTTAAGAGGATACATGCCTCTCATACAAATTACCCTACCTACACTGTCTTCCCTCTCCTTTGCTGTTACAGAAATGCAAATGCATTCTGACAAATTCAAATGAATCCCTGTTCCGTCCTGTTTATTACAGTCAAGTGTTACTATCCCACGGGTCAAGCCGTTACTGTGGGCTGCTCAACCTGCACTCACCATTTGAACATTTGTAATTAACTATGAAGCAAATATTAAATGTGGTTATTTTGTTTGGGTTTCTTGTGTTGTCATTCTTTAATGTTATGATACCACAGGTAATTTATTTTACCCAATACAATACTTTTTAGATCTTAAATATTAAATGCTTTTTAGATTTTAAATACAATTTATGTAGCATATGTCTAAGCATTTCTTCCATAACAGTATGAATTAGAATAGCAGTGTTGTCAGTGTGTATATGCAAACATGTTGTGTTCATTCGAAGATATTTGCACAGCTGATTTGAAATAAAGCTGCTTCCTTATGCCAAAAATCATACTTCATTCATCATCATCTTAATCCCATTTTCCTGTTAGGGTGGCAGAGGTGCTGGAGCCAACTCCAGCTGCCACTGAGCAATAACCAGGCTGCCAGTCTATCCCAGGGCTGACATACAGAGACAGGCAACCATTCACACTCACACCTAAGGGCAGTTTGGACTTGGACCAGTTAACCTAACCATGTGGCTTTGGACTATGGGAGGAAGCCGGAGTACCCAGAGGAAATCCATGCAGGCACAGGGAGAACATAATAATAATAATAATAATAATAATAACTAAT
>OMLM01009989.1:88853-102448 GCA_900302695.1 Helostoma temminkii | reverse complement strand
GGAATACCAGGGGTCGAACCACCAGCCTTGGGCTTTCATAGATGACTGCTCTACCAACTGAACCACCGTCACCCCCTCTATTAACATTTTTCTACAAGCACAGTGTCACCATCTTGGCAGAAGTGTGTGGTGGCTGTGTTTTATGCACATGAAAACATATCTATTAAAGACAGACTTCACTTCCTTAGAATACACCTCAGAGCCTCAGGATCTAATGCTAATCATACACTGTAACATAACAAGTGAGAAACACAGCAGGCATGTTTAAAAAATCAGGAGGAGTGTGGGGGAGCATGAGGACCATCACTGGAAAGATCCAGGTAACTGAGGGGATTGTGGATCCCCCGACAGCTTTACTACTTCCCCAGTCTCTCCCCCATTGGTCAGGTCCCAATCAGGTGAGGAAAGAGCTAAACAGGCTTCGCCCTGCAAAGACTAATGGACCAGATAGTGTCAGCCTGAGGGGGCTTAAAGCCTGTGCCCCCCAGCTATGCAGGTTGACACATCATTCCCTGGATTATGAAATACTTACTGTATGTCCACCTGCAGAGCTGAGTGTCAGATACTCGTCTTGTGCATATATGTACCACAGGGGACAGTTCTCTCTCTTTCTGTTTACTCTGTGTAACTCAGTTTTTAGGCACAACTTAGTCTTGCCACCTGCAGACATTCTTACTCTGCTGTTGTAGGATGTATTCATGGTGGAGACATCAGTCACTGACTACCAGACAGCGTTTTGTGGACTGCTATGGGCTTAATAATCTCCAGATCAGCATCAGTAAAACAAAGGAACTGGTGGCAGACTTCAGAAAAGAATCATGTCACTTCTTTCTATATCAGGGAGAGAGGAGTGACAGTAGAGAGCTGTCCAGTCCAGGATACCTTGGACTGTCCCCTAGGACAGTGGTTCTTAATAAATTACTTGAATGTGCAGTGTAGTGACTCTCTAGCACCACGCTTTTATTTTGAAGCACTTTTTCCCTTTATACAGTGACTTACAGGCTGCTACTTGGAGAACGCTAGGTAGGTCAGCAACAAGCTCAAGTAATGCACACAGCATACATAAACAGTTTTTTAAAAAATACAATAAAGTACAAGTTCACAAAAAATATTAGTTACAGTAACAAAAGTAAATATAATTCATTATTTTCATTTCTGAAGCTTTTTATTTCTGACTGCCAGAGGAAAAATGGTTTTCACGCTCGCTCAGACATCTAAGATGATGTACTGTTGTTGGTTCTCTCCGTAGGAAGTGGAGTCCTGCTGAGGCCCATATTCACAAAGCAACCTGGCAGTGTGGTGTTTCCCCTTCAACCTGGAGAGAATCGCAGAGAGGTGGTGTTTAGCTGTGAGGCCCAGGGACACCCACCACCCTTATACAGGTAACATTTGCAGGCATGGCTTTTTAAAATGCAAATCCTCTCTCTAATACCCCAGAGCTTTGAAATGCAACATTTGCACTCAAAAATAAATGACACTTGATTTATTGCCCTGGGAAATGTGGACCTTGTTCATTGTTGCTCACTGCCTTCAGTGCTTAACTTTAATATCAATCAAGGTTAATTTTAGACTGATTAATTAATTGGCCTCAGTTTTTGTTCTGCCATATATTTGTACTGTCAGATGGACACGGATCTGCTGTTGGAGAGCTTCCTGTCACTGTTGACTGTTGACAAGATTAAGTGACCCAAGAGAATTACGCGTACTGACATGGCTACTGTCATTTTTTTTGCATACTAGAAAGCACAAGGAATCTTATATCCATGTCTCTGCTTTTGCCTGGCTACACTTAATGTTTTAAGTACAGCATCGCTACCACAGGTTGTCACAGGACGTCCGAGTGGTGATTGTTGTTTGCCACACATTATATCACTTAAACTGCTGTGCAAAAAAACAGTAGATGTCCGTTGTTTAGTATGTGTGTAACTTGATGCCCAGTTACTTGCTGCTGAAATGATGACAAATTAAAACAAATGATTTGCTTTAAAAATGCATCAACC
Source organism: Helostoma temminkii (assembly GCA_900302695.1). Classification (NCBI taxonomy): domain Eukaryota; kingdom Metazoa; phylum Chordata; class Actinopteri; order Anabantiformes; family Helostomatidae; genus Helostoma; species Helostoma temminkii. The sequence goes on along the minus strand of OMLM01009989.1, from coordinate 100,448 downwards.
GCAAAAGCTATTAATTAATAATATATAAACTAGGGCCACATTCCTGTGGTACTCCTGTCAGTGTAATTACATGCAAATTGCAAAGCCAAGCATTTAATGTGTAATAGGTTGAAACGATCCCTCATAATATCAGCATGCAGCTGTTAATGTAGCTTGAAGATCCTTGGTGTTATGCCTAATGGGCACAAATTGAAATGAATGTACAAGATCTTATCACTTGGATCAGCTGCAATATGTATTAAGCAATTAGCTGCTATTTCACTCTCTGCTTTTTAAAGCCAATGTATCAGTTCAAATCTAAAAGTTTTAATATTTTTTTATTTTGACTTTAAGTTCTGAGTGTGTAGAGCCCCATGTCAAATCCAAATTTTCTTTAATTAGCTCTTTAATTACAGCAAGTGCCACCAACTGGGGCAGTTTATATGTCACATTAAGAAGTGAGTTTCAGATTTCACCAGATTGGATATCATACTTGTTATTATTATTTCATATTGTTGTTGTTTTATATATATTTATACTGTCATTTAGATGGACATATTGCTGTTAGTTTAGCCAGCATACATCATAGGGCTGTCACCAGCTTGACATTTTTCTTTTTTTTAACAAAGGTCACTTTTGCCAGTTTTGGAAATTAGTTTTGAAATGGTTTTGGGTCCTTGTGAGGTTCAGTAGCAGGACACCATATGCTGAGTGGCTATTGGCTGCTATGAATGTGGGCAGACATGCCAAGGACAAATTAATTCGTCTAAGACTACCCAACAACCGTTGCCACATAGAGCCCATACTCCAGGTTGTCACTGTGGCCCCTTGATTTGTTTCATCTGGAGCTTGAACCAGTTCCAGCTGCAACACTAAATCACTAAATCAATCTAATCAGTCAATCTTTCATTGAGCACTGCACTGCCACATATGTCCCCCATTCCCTTCCTTCTTTAATCCTGCCTGCTGTTCTTTGTCTAATTTTTCCCCACTGAAAAAGGACGAAGAGTGTCAGAAATAGAAATTTCAAGATTCCCTTTTCTCAGAGAGCTGTAAAAATCTAATCAAGTCAGAGCAGTTAACATTCGACCTCATTGCGCCTTATGTTTGATGAAAAGCTATTTCTTTAGTCTTCTTTTGCAAGTGCCACTTTTAATGGTAGACTGTGTTTACTGCTTGTTTCTTCTCATTTTGTTTCCCTCTGGATGTGATTTGTTTTCAGAACAAAAGTGTCATTTGTGCAGAAAGATTTATCATATATTGCAGAGTGTAATGCAGACAAATTCAAGAATCTATTGAATTGATAAGACGTATCTGGGCACATTTATAAAGTTCTCTGCAAAACAAAATGAACAAGTAAACTCTGTGCTGGTAAAGTGGCTATAATATGTTTAATTTAGGGTTGATTGTAAGATTATATGATTTTGGTATTAAAAAAACTGCAAAGACATCTTATAACCCCTTTTTATTCAGCATCTCCTCTGGCACGGAGATTGAAAATCCTTGTTTGAGCTCTTCTCCAACCACATTCTGTTCTGATTGACCAGGGGGTATTCCACAAAATCAAGATAAAGGATTAAGCTGGGATTTTCTACTTTTCCTGGCTGAATTTATGCTTGACTTGGTTGTACAAAAGCAGGATCAATTAAACCCAGTCAAGTTGCCATGGAGATTTATTCTGTGTAGCCAAACACTGATTTTCAAGTTATCCCAGATGAATTCAGCCCAGAATCATTTTCATGAAAGCTGAATTAAGTTACCATAGAAATTTATGCTTCCAGTTCAGAGCAGGCTAAACATCAGGATAATATCAATCCTGTTATAAACTGTGTTATATAGTCATTCCATGGGCTTCTGTAAATATGTTGCATCATTTTAATTGTCTGCATAAAAATACTGAAGATATATTGTCACTCATTTAGGCCTTTATGCCCATCTTTTTTTAAATGACTTTTTTATAATCATTCATGTAGTAGTCGTCAGGTTTAATAAATACATATATTAATGTAGTTAGGTTTGTTTCAGTAAAGTGTCTAACTTGAGTAATAAGTATGTGGTAAATGACCAAAGTCCTATTTACCTGTCTTCACAACGACATGCCCTTTATTGTTATTACATGTTATTATTTATACTACACAGGGAATGTTAATAGTCAGACGAGCTATCAGGCATAGAGATTTCTGGGACAGGTCAGACCAGCTGGAAATGTCAGATGAACCTCTGACTGATAGGTACAGATTCAGATAATGTCTGTAGCTGCTGGGTCCGAATATACAGCACCGAAAGGTGTAGAGTCACACCCTTACTGTTCTCTGCTGGGTGGAGTCTTAGGTTGATGAAAACTCCTGCCTGATATATGAACTCTGAACTAAACTGTGGTGCACTGCTTGTTAATTATTTCTTGACCACTTTCAGTTGGTCCACTATTGTCTCCCAGGCTTTTTCTTTGTGTAATTATAGCGGCTGTGTTTCCCTTTTACATATGTTTCCCGTCTTCCATAAGAAGTAGTTGCTTAGTTGGTGAGAAGTATGCTGCTGACTAGGTTAAGCTGCGATTGTGAAGTTATCCTGGATTTCTTCATTCTATTTTTGTGCAATACCGCCCAGCTTTTCTAAGTAGACTAAAACAGTGTTTGTTATTACGCTATGTGGATATTATCTTAAACTGTAGAAAAACATGTCCACTCCACATGAAATCGATGGCTAAGCAATTTGCTTTTCTCAGGTCTACTGCCTAAAAATAACATACAGTCAGTTAAGGGTATTCCTGGTACTGTACAACGCAAATTAAATTCATAAAACATGATGGGTGCACACTTGACTTATTAAAGCTCACTTTAGAAAAAACAAATTTCAAATACATAAAAAAATAGAATTATTCTCTTACCGAGTGGAGCACGGCTCTAGGTCTGTTTTATCATTTTGGCTTTAGCTTTATAAATTGAAATTCACACTAACACACTAACTATTGGCATTATAACAGTTGGTGTGTTACTCTAACCCAACATATTTTATTATGTTTGTTCTGTCCAGAACAAAGGCTGCAGGAACTCTCATGTCATGTAGCTGAGTACTTTTCTGTGTAAATGCAAGAGCTACACAGCTCATTATAAGGCAATGGCCACATTAGCATGACAAATTACAGGGAGCCTAAATTTACTGTACTAAAGAGGTTTTGTTGTTTGTCACATGCTTGCTTTTACAGGTGGAAGCTAAATGACTCTTTCATCCAACCTAGACCAGGGTCACGTTACTCTCTCATAGGAGGAAACTTACACATCAGCCATCTGAATAAAGAAGAAGACGTTGGCATCTACCAGTGCCTGGCAACAAACTCTTTTGGCACCATCATCAGCCGAGAAGCCAGTCTGCACATTGCATGTAAGTTTTAATATGACACTGTTCAAGTTTTAAGATGTATTTTCAAGATTGATGTACCCAAAGTGATGGTACTAACATAACACATAACATTAACATAAGACATCTGGATGGCAAAGGACGTGGTTAACTGTGGTGCCTGGTTCTTGACAAGGAATAAGAATGCATTTAAAGATATCTTGTTTTAACCTTTTTACCCTTTTACACCAAAGGTTAAAATATGGAAATGATTGTGTGTGTTTGTTTGTTTTTTTGTTTGTTTGTTATCAACTTGTGGAATCAAGCTAAGATTGCTGCCCTCCTCTTTGTTGCCACATGACAAACATGATGAAATAATTTCCTTAAAATTAGCTTAGAGCTTTTTCAGATAAACATTTACTGTAGCGGCTTTTCCACTTATTATTTTCATGTATAGTAAATTCATATGTTTTTAAAAATGGCCAGACAATGGAGGGTTTTGGGGCAATAATGTTGAATGGTCAGTTTCAAAGCTGTGTGCCAGAACAAGATCAAGGTGATAACAATGGTGACTGGGTTTCTTTAAAGTAAAACCAGTCGAGTCTAATAGTGACTAGGTGCAGCCCTGAGGCAGTTAATGTAAACATCTACATAAATGTTGAATCACAAAAATGTTTAAGTATAAGGTTGATTAATATGCTTGTATGAAAGATTAAAGATTGCTGCTATTCCTCTCCACTGATCTGAGGAGTTTCACACAAAAGTGACATAGTGACATTTTTTTAATTTTATTTTATTTTAGGGACACAGGAAGTTTTGAAAGAGTCCTGTTTTCAACACTTTTCTGAATATTGTAATAGCAGTAGCAGAACATATTTTAACTTAATAGCCCCTATTCTCCGAGTTTGTTCCTGGTCTGTAAATGTATCCATTTTTGTTAATAGTTTTTTCTGTTAGAAAAATAAAGCTTGGTGGTCCCAGCCCCAAACTGCAAAAGATCCCAAGCAAAGCTCTTCAGCACTTTTGTCCCACAGTTCAAAAATCATTGGCTGAGGGTAGTGAGCAAGAGGGGTTGTAGACCTGGATGAGTTTGAATCTGATGTGGGCAGCCACTGGAAAACAGTGTAGTGAGATGAGCAGTGACAAATCAAAAATGAAATGTGCTGCATTTTGGATTATCTGTAGAGGCCTGATTGTTAGTAGGGTGTTGCAGTAGTGAAGGCAGGATATGACTAGCACTTGCGCAAGGATTTGGGCAACATATTCAGAAAGTGGCCATACCTGCTTGTCCCAGAGATGGAGATGTGATCAGAAAAGCTTACTTGGTCATCGATGATGACACCCAAGTTTTTGGCAGAGCTTGTGGGGACTGTCTCTGAAGATCCTAAGTTGATGCTGTTGTTGTGTTTGGCTGGAAAGACCAGGAGTTCTGTCTTGGAGACATTTAGTAGTCCAGAACTGATTATTTTTATTTTACTCTGTTCTGTATAAGGAGTAGTGTGTTTTTATTAACCTTTTCTGAATCAGTCCTTACTGGTTGGAGAACAGACACTGGTCATATTTGGAAAGTGTCCAGAGAAAGTCTGACATTCAATATTAATTTCAGTGACCTCTTTCATCTGCTCTGGCCCCCAGGAACACATTTGACCAGGGTCACTGTAGTCCTTAACTAACTGTAACTATAGCTCCAGTATTCATGTTTACTCTGCTTGGTTGTTCTGACCCTTTCATACCCATGTGATGAAGACTGTCTGATTGTGTGGTGGTCCTTGACAGGCCCCATATAGTTGATGCTTTACAGCCTTCATCCATCACATTTTATAATACCAGAGTCTAAGCCATCTCTGATGGCAAGGTGAACTTGAGGCCTCCTCTCTTGATGGGCAGCCCATATCAAATGACAGGCCTGATATCTGTGAACAGATGGTGCAGCTAGATTGAATTCTGATGTCTGTTTCTCTGCCATAGCTGACGCAGAGATGATCCTTGGCAGGGAGAGCACCAGATGTATCCATCTCACCACCGTTTGCTGCCTATTTGTCACAAAGCAGCTTTAAAACTTCAGCATATAGAGCAAATCGGGGTCTTAAGTTGCCAGCAGGCTGTTGATCATATTCACATTTCATAAAAAACATTTGAGGCATGGGCTGAACTCCATGTCATTGTGATTGGTGTCATCTATTGCCAGAGTCTGGCCTGGACCGTGCTGCTTTATTCAACAGATGAGGGCAAGCATCAGTGCTGATGTGTCATACATCTTATTTATTGCTCTTGGTTTAACTTAATTAAGTGTGCTGTGTGATTGAGCAGGTTTCAGGTCAAGGGAATAATTCATGGAGGAGCAGCCTGTTATGAAAGTCGGTATCATGTCATTTGTAACAGACTCTGACTCAGAGTAGCTCAATATGCTCTTTCAAACACCAAGGGGATTTCACCTCTCTCTGTCTTGTAATAACTCTGTGAGACAAAGACCAGTGTAAAAGCTATTAATGAAGGGAATATAAGAATCTACAACAATAGCTAGTTCTGTAATCTCAAGTCAGGTAGCCGACATCTGTTGTCTATATTTGGTGTTTTATAAATACCTTCTGATCATGACGAACATGATTAATGTCTTACATTTATGTTAAACCATAATATCACATAATATTGATTTTTATATTACACAAATGTACAGTGCATACAGGAGTTAGGATCTTAGATTTTTAATCCTCTGAAAGATGGCTGATGAAACAGTTTCTCTACCATCTGCTAGGGCTTTAAACCTCTAAAAGTGAAAAGGTCCTTGATCCTGTTGGCAGTACAGACTTAAATGTTTAAAAGGTTCTGTTTGCCTACTGGGAGTGCTGGGAGGAATAATCTAGTTGGTTATTGAGCCAGATTGAGTTTCCTAATCTCCTAGGGATATTTTTGGTGTAAGTGAAAGGATTTTCAGTGATTCAAAATGCAACATTATACAACACGCCTGACCTGAAGAAGGAAGCCCAGATGCAGTGGTGCTTATAGATCCACAAGTGTTACACCAAGTTTAATGAATGAGATGGCTATTAATAATGCAGGACATCCTTGGATCTCAATGCCCATGATTTCTCCTATCGAATTCAGTTCTGTAATTACACATCCTTTCCACTTTTTTCTTATTGGTTCCAGTCTAGCCTAACTATTTCATCTGCGCAATGACTTTGCAAGATTTCATCTCTGTACTCTTTATTCTTTTCTTTGCCTCAAAAAATGTAAGTGTGTTATTGTGCAGATTATCAGAGAAAGAGACATTAACATGCTGTTAAGTGCTCTATCTGGGTATCGTATCATCTTTTAGTGATGAAGGCAGGGGGCATTCTCTCCATGCAGTACAGACAAAACAAGAAGGTGGTTATTCTGAGACTTAAACACTACTACAGTAACAGCAGAGCGTTGTTTGGAAGACATGGCTACTGGCGAAACCACAGTTTGACCAACATTCAGATTAGGGAGTTTTACAGCATAATAACCATCTCAGACAATACCATGTTTTAATGCCATCATGAGTGTAATGCATTAATTATTGTTGTTGTTGTTTTTATTATTATTATTATTATTATTCATAAATCAACTAAATGTACACACAACTCCACTCTAATAACTCGCCCTGTCACTGATCTAAAATCACCATTTAAATACAATTCAATAGAATCTGGATCAAACTCCAAATAGGTGAAACCATTTTCTTTGCAGGTACACACAACAAACTGTTGATATTAGATTACTTTTATCAGTAAATATTTAATATATCCAATATCCAATATAATATCCAATATAATAAAGAGACAAATGTAGTGTTCTTGCCTGCTTTGTCACAGGGCTGGAGTCAGCTGCTGCATATGTACTACCCTTCATGTCAGTGTTACGAGAAAGTATGTATACGTGTATCTTATAAGGCTGTCTTTGGCTACCCCCTGCGCATAAGTAGAGCTCAAGAGAAGAGGCTCACAGAGGAAGGTGCTGTGTGTATGGGCCAAACTGTGACATATTATCGGGACTGAATTGGAAATGAGGCGTGCAGACAAAACAGACACCCAACAGAACCACTACATGATTTATTTACACTTGCGAAATAAGTACACAGGCCAAGTTACCCAAATTATGTTCAAAAATTTGTAACAAGTGACATTTGCATCTGATGCTTTTCTTCTTTTGGGATTTCCCAATAATCTGGAATTTCACCATCTTAACATTTTTACTTCAATGACCCTTGCTCCGCATATATACAAATACCTAAATTCAAATAAAAGAACTTTTTTCTTTAAACCTGAGTTATAACTTTAGTGTGTTACTCAAGCGTACACATTGTGTGGGATGAACAGTGACACCATCAGAAGATCATCAGATAATAAACACTGTAAAATACTTGCGCATTAAGGGACTTTAGTAGTGGGTATTCTAATTTCCTGCTAATGTGATGAACATTGTGGGTGTGCAGTGAATACAATGAAACACAAGAATTATCTAGTCCAATTGCAGTTTATTGTAAAGTCTTTGTTGGAAGGGTTTGGCAGGTTATAGGCTGTTTTACACAGGTAGTGACTGGTCTGCAACACATGTTAAAAATTTAATATAAAATGTAAATAAAACATGAGATGCCGTGATCTGCAAACCCAGAAAACCAGGGTTTTATCATTATTTTCATATGGATTATTTTGGATAGCTGGTTGTCCTTCTTACTAAGCTGATACAGTATGTTTATCACGGTGTAGAGGCTTAGTCTTTTTTCATCTGCTGGATAAGTCTCAGTATAAAGGAGATGAAATAAGAGGAAACAAAGTTTGCATCAGCTAACAGAATAATGTAACAGTGTTTCCCTACCATTATAGTAAACCTGCTCCCCGAACGGCAACCCCCTCTCCCTCTTGAAGGTCAAGTTAATTAAATTAAATTTAATTTTCTGTATAGTGCCAGATCAGAAAAAAAATCTTTTTAGGTTACATTTCCTTTCCTACCTTGTTCTTTTATTAAACAAACATAAAAAACATATTTATTGTATTTACACAACAGCGTGTCATTTACGTGCTTAGATGGCTGCACGTTCCATGCACACAGGGACTGATTTGATATATTCATCTCTGTGAGCAGCAGTGTAAAAGTAGTAGGGTTCAATTTAAAATTGAGCTATGAAATCATTCACAATTTACATGTATATAGTGGACATGAAAATGATGATTGATTCCAAAAATATTCCTAGTACAGTAGAGCATAAAAATTACAAAAGTAAAGATAGATGTGCTTTGTCAGATTTACTGAGATCTATAGATGTCTTGGTAGTCCAGACCATGCTGGATCTGTTAATGCACAGGGGGTGTTTGGGTGTTATCCATGGATTAAACTTAAAATTGAGAACTGGCAACTGAAGGATCAACACAATCTGCACCAAAAGTTAAAGGAACTAATTTAATTGTTTGAGAAAATCATACAAGGGGCTTTCTGATAAATCTTTTGAGCAAATAAAAATGCTGTACTGTAAATGAAGTACTGTTTTGATAGATACAATTTGCATTTACTCACAAGGCCTGCTAAGATTACATACTGTATTTGTTATGAAGTGCTTTATCCTTCTGTACTTGAACACCAGAGACGTCTACCTTTTTTTTTCCATTCAGTCTTAATTATGTCATTTTATGGCAGCCACAAATTTGAATGCTTTTCCTGTGATATCTCTTAGTCACAATGGGTAAAAAAGCCAGTGTTCAAGGATTACCATCTCTATTTGCTTTCTCTCAGTAGGTTGTCAAGAAGCAATTGGTGTCCATACAAATGATGTTTCAGTCTTAGTCATTTAATTGTTGCTGGTCTGTGTGTAGTGGATGAAACACAAACGTGATAACAATATGCAGTTCCAATTAAATTCACCCATGTGTGACTTATTCTGGAGAAATTGCTTTCTGCTTCAGTCATAAGTGTTTAAGACTTTTCAGCACCATGTCTGCATTTATACAAACATAGCATGAGTGTCTTATGAGAATACGCTAAATTTCAGCATCAAATTTCAGTGTTCACTATGATCAGTAGCTGTACTCCAGATATGAAATTACAACTACACATGTGACTTGTAGTGCATATTTAGAGTTAGGTCCAAGGTATTTTTTTGTCCACAAGTAGGAGTTTGCTTATCTGTGTGTGCGCACATTGGGGCAGAACTCCGCCATGCAGGACAATTGTAAATGCGTGACCATGTAGAGACAGAAATAACATGCCATCATGAAAATAAGATAAATAACATATAGCTATTTAGTTTGTTTAATAAAAGAACAAGGTATAGACCTGTTCTATAGGAAAGGTAACCTAAATGACTTCTGTTGTGACCTGGAGCTGTATAGAAAATAAAATTGAATAAAATTAACTTGAGCTTCAAGGGAAGGTGGAGGGAACCCATAATATAATGTTAAGGGAAACACTGCATGCTTTGTCATCATCATGTTCAAGGTATGATGTGGTATGCTTTGAATCATGAGCTGTTCCTTTTTTTTTCGCAAAACTTTTTTCTCTTCCAGTTGTTCTGGTACAAGTTAATTGGTTTCATCTGTCGAAAGAATCTGATTCCAGAACACTGGAGGCTTTTTTTAAGATATTTTTGGGCAAAATGTGATTTTCACCTTGTTGTAAACCCTCTTATTTACATTCATGAAGGCATCTTTTTTTGACAATGTTGCACTTGCCTTCTCCAGAGGATTAGTGACTTCTGTTGATGTTGTAAAGTGGTTTTTCTTAATCCTTTGGGGTAAAATATTTCACCTTAAATACTGTTTAACTATGCCAATGTTGGATATCATTTTTTCCACAACCTTATGTGTGACGGTATAGTTATTTTTTCATTTAGACATACTGTATTAACAAATTGGACCTCAAAACACACAAACATAAAATCCGTTATTATGTTGTTGTGTTCTGTGTTTGCTACTGTAGTACCATCAGCATGTGGAGCACTCTCGGCAGATTGGGCCCTTTTGCGCCTTTTTTTCCTGCAGCAGAAAATGACAAAAATATTTGGGAAAATGCATCGAAAGATGCACCTGTTTTGGTTACTTACTCATTACTCATTTTACTTGGCCTAGCAACGCCATTTTCTAGAAATATAGAGTTTGAAGTCCGCGCATTCAACACAAGTTGAGAGTGGGGCTAGACAGGGCCATTACATTATTTTAAATTGGTTAAGCAATTTGGATGCGCCAGTGCGTCCATCAACCCCAGAGGGTTAACAAGGGAAAAAATTCTGTGATCATCCACTTAGTTGTCTTCCTTGTGCTTTCAGGCCTTTCAGTATGTTGTTGTATGTTGAACACACCTTTCTTTCTTTTAAGAATGTGCCAAATTATTGATCTGTCCACACCTAAGGTTTTTGCCATCTCTCTTCTAGATTTGTTGTTTTTTTTAATGATGTCCTCATTAATTTGCATCGAGATCTCCTTGGATTTAATATAGGTAGCTTCAGTGAAACAGCTGCCAAATGCCAACTCAATGCCGCATATCACCTCCAGGCCTTTTATGTGCTTTGTAATGAGGGAATGGACTGCAACTGGGTGGATAACTTCTTGTCAGGCAATTGCCCAAATACTATTGAGCACCTGAAAATGGATGTACTCTGCATAAAATGGCTGTGATTCTTAAGAGATAAATGCCATATTTTTTAAACCTCTTAAAATAAAGCTGAAAGTCTACAGTACACTTCAATCACTTTTTGATTGTTATATTTCAAATCCATGCAGCGGTGTATAAAGGCAAAATCATAAAAACTCTACCCGACCCAACTGTATCTTTGTAAGCTAGCACTGTATGCTTTCTGTGTATATATGACTTTTGTTACGAGAGAAGTACTTTTTTTTAAAATTGTTTTTGTGTTGTAAACAGACTTGGAGAACTTCAAGACACAAAGAAGAAGTCCAGTGAGGGTTCGTGAAGGCCAAGGAGTGGTTTTACTGTGTGGCCCACCTCCCCACTCTGGAGGTAAGGACTTTTAAATGTTTCTTATCATATGATATATGTATATAGATATTTGTGTGTGTGTGTGTGTGTGTGTGTGTGTGTGTGTGTGTGTGTGTGTGTGTGTGTGTGTATGTATATGTATGTATATGTATTGAGAGTGTGGTATTCCTCATCTGCTCTGTGTTTATCTGGGCAAATTGGAAGTCATGGGGGTGAGGAACAACTTTGCAGGCATGCTGGCTGGAGAGGCTGCCTGTGGCTGGGTTGCTGCCAGGCTGAGTAATGGAACTTCTCTCTAAAGGTGCTTTGTCTGCTTCATATCAGCCC
>OMLM01009989.1:0-88833 GCA_900302695.1 Helostoma temminkii | reverse complement strand
TAATGCTATTAACTATGGTACAGGACTCTGAAGATTGGCGTTTTGTTCTTCTAGCCAAGCCAGCATCATTGAGTGTAATTCTCTTAGAACATCTGGATGTACGTTACTGTAACATACTGCACACACCAGAGGCGCGGGGTAGGTAGGTGTTTTAAACATCAGTTTTGAAGATTTTAACTGACAATCACTGTATAATTTATTACAATTGTCACATTGTAACAGTAATATCAACAATAATAATATCACAGTGATTAATAACTTTTTATTAATTATATTTTTTGCATATTTTTGTAGTTTTTGTTTGTTTCTGTTGATAAAATAAAGCCAAAATGTGTAATTGTGAAAGCACAATGTATGTCTGCAACAGAAGAAATAAGATTATTGTTAAATATCTAGCGTGTTGTTGAGTAGTTAAGACACGTGTACTAACAGAAACCTCTGTCTGTTAGATGTTATGCTCTAAATATTATCTGGTGTCATTTTAGGGAAACTTAAGTCAGTTAATTCATGTGCTGCTTTTGTGTGAAACCAAGTTGTTCTGCTGCTGCGAAGAGACAAGACGGGGGTGTTTTTATCACAGTTACTTGCAAACCCACAGTAGGGCTACATTTGTAGTGCTTTGTTCTTTATATGTTATAATGAGACATCTCACCTTGTGTTGACAAGAAAAGCTGGAACAATGAGCCATATGTTTACATTTGGCAGTCTCATAGTGTAATGACTTTTTTTATACACTTCCCCAGTACAAGGTGTCCAAATGCCAACACCCACTGCAGCCAGCTAAAAACAAAACAGCAGCTCTGTCTGTGTTGAATTGTAGCAGCATGGTTGTGTCCAAAAATATAAAATTAAAATATTCATTCATGTTTTTTTAAACAAGAGCACCAGTTTACTCGGAATGACGTGCAAAACTTGTCTAGTATCTTTTTTCAAAAACTAAAGAAGTGTTAAGGCAATCCTGCATGCACCAGGCTAATATTTGCAATTGGAGAAGGAAGATTGTTGTCTTTACGTGAGTGCATTGACAAGGAGCATAGTGCTTCCTGGACAACCTTTTGGGTTAGTGATGGGTACAGAAATTAGTCAACATTGACTGACTTGTCCTTGAATAAATTACATGTATTAGATCCTCTGTTGATGATTTGCACCAGGCACACATAGAGGCTACAAATATTTGCAGCCAGAAAAGAAAGGAGGAGACGGTAACTAACTGCTCATTTACTTATTTAGAAATGTATTGATGTAGTTTAATGACTCACCTTTAAGTCACCTTTAAGTCAAGAAAAATAAACTGGCTTGTGTACATGATTGATGAATGTTAACAAATGTTAACAAACTTCAGTGTGCACGTCTTAACTGACATAGAAACTCAGCGCTAATCATCTGTTAACCCAAAAGTGGTGTGTCACTCTTTTAGTACAATTAAGGAAGCCATTTCATTTAAATTATGATTTAAAAAAATGTACTGTAACATATCTCTTTATCTCTCATAACATTTAAGGGATATTAAGAACATTGCACAGGTGTTTGCCACAGTATGTTGAGGATAAATGTTACTAAATTATTTCTGGGTCTTGATGTCTTTGTCTTTATGGAAATATAAACTTATTTAATAATTATCTTCAATAGTTCATGTTGTCTGTCATTTGTTACTCTTACTGAAACCTTTTTTTAACTGTGTATTTAGACTACCCTCTGACACTAATCAAGGCTCTAGAGGGCTTGTTACCAGTAAGTCACCGAAGATGTTGTGGCTAAAGATGTTGACTCTTTCACTTACAAAAGTTGCTCTATAATTAATTTGAACATTGAAGCTGACAGGAGTAATTTGTATTTATCACATATAGTATCTTGTGCATCAGACCCATAGTTTTTAACTGTAGCATATTACTTAAATTAATACAAAAGAGAAAATGGCAGCAGCTAAAATGTTGTGCACCTTAATATTTAATATATGACCTTTTAGAGGCCATCACAACAATCAGGCACTTTCTTAATGATGCTTCTAAAAGTTCAGGTCATTCTTCCTTAGCAGATGGCTCCAGTTTTCTCACGTTTGGTGGGTGCCTTGGAGGTCAGCCGGTATCTGTTTTGAGGTTTTCCTTGTTTCTTTTTCCACCTCCAGGAAGCCTGGCTACAGTCCAAGGACGTTAAACTTCTTAATACTATAAGCAACTATGGTCAAGCTGCTTGGAGTTGGCCTTGTAGTCTTTACGTTTACCATGCTTGCCAATTATTGTTTTATTTATCTCCTCATAAAACTTGCCACTCTTGCCAAATTCCAAATAGTACAGTGGTTGAATGACTTCTTATACACCGATCAGGCATAACATTATGACCACCAGTACAATCTAATGCAATTCAATACAACAGCTCTTCCATGAATTTGACATTTACAAAGTTATAATTTTTCAGTTATTAAGTTGAAACTGTCAGAAATGTGATTCTACTACATGTGCATTAATAGGGTCATTGTGGGCAGTGGAGTCATACTGAAGTACCTTATGTTAACAGGTGTCTCTAATATTTTACTGTGGTTATCTATGCGCAATATTAAAATTTGTTTGATCTGAGTGCAAAAAATATGTAAGGTGGCAAATACTGCACAGCACTGTAGATCACTGTAAAATCGAATGTCCATTAGCAATGCTCTCTGTCGACAATAATTGTATTTGGATAATAACAAATAATTGCTCATCTACTTCAAAATAATGTGTGTTTCTCTGCCGTTTTCCTCATGTTGACACAGCCAATGTGTGCGATTGTCCAACTAACCAGCAGTATGTTTTTGTTTACGTCCCCTTCATTCTTGTTCTTGTTGTGATGGATTCTAGCTGTTCTAGCACAATTCTTCTATTTTCTTACAATATTTTCTGCAGCTGTCTAGATTTTCCTAGTTGTTTAGATGATTATGTTGTGATGTGCTTTAGATGAATCCCATTTTAACATCTTCATCTTCGATATATCCACTTAATTTAGTTACATATTCACACACTGACATGCAAACACTCACTGATAATTGATCACTTTAAGTTGGTATTAAGGTAAGTGCAGAAAAGTACAGTTAAATATTCACAAAAGTGGACATCTTATTCTGTACTATGTAGAAAATCCTGATTGGCATTTGATTAGACCCTCACAGTGCTGGAACAGTGAGCTGCATGCTCTCATAAAGGGTGACAGGACATAATTCATGATCTGCAAAGATCTGCCTCATCTCCCCTTTAGAGGTTTTCAGTAGCCTATGCATGATTCAGGAAGACATTATTTCATTTTAATGATGCCTCAAAACCCCAAAGACAGCTGCAGGAAGTAGTTTGGTGTGGTCAGGATGCTCTAAAACTGTAGTGCAGCCTGACGTTGCACTTAAAGAATGATGAAAATATTTTCAACTATCAGAGAGGAACGGCAGGAACTTCCTTTCACTGGGTTATAGATGCATTTACATTAGTATGTCACAATGTGTTGATCTTTTGCCTTTAAGGGGGTCCGAATTACTATGCTTTGTCCAGTACCTAATGCATCTGACCTCCTTTTACTAATGGAATGGGTTTTTTTAGATTTACTCAAGGCTGAAATGACTTGTTCTCTCTATTCAGTGCATCTACCTCAAAAAAGAGGCTGCTTGCTCACTGGTAACAACACACATAGCTTGAAGGAATTTTTCCCATGTGCGTGACATAAGCCATTTTATAGAGTGAACTTATTGTGTGTTATGAATACAGATGGATAGCACTGGTTAATGGATGTTATTGTCTTAGCAACAGACCTGCAAATACAAACTAAGACACAAGTTGTGCACTTTTCTTTGATACCATACACGCTGCACAGCCCCACTCTGGATTCAGTGTGCCCTTGGTCTGTAATTTTCCATTTTTCTTCCTTCCATTCAGATCATTAAGGGGGAATTGATGCTGCTTGTTCATTATATAAGGGCTAAATGGAAACACAATGAAAATCTGTCACTCACTGTCATTCATGATTGCATTATTCCATTACCATCCATTCGCAGGAGGTTCTGAAGTCAAATCATCAAATACAGCAAATGGTTCTTTACACTTCCTATTTGTTGCTTCCTGTTTCCCACCATGAATCTTTAACTAACCAATTAGTAACCTCTTATTTGCTGTTATTGTTGCTGTTCGTCATGCCTTGTGGAAGATATTGTTTTAAAAACAGGAATTAAATATAGATGACCTTGTCAAGTTGAGAGCTGGAATATATTATTTAGGGGAGAAAAGGATATAGCAGATGTTCCCTCTGTAGGTGGGCTAGATCAAGCTAAGAAGTTAAAGTTGATACAAGTCGGCTAGGCTGCAGTTCATGGCAGGTGAAAATGCAAAAGGATGTGCATTAACCATAAACCAACTCCTGTTATGTTTCTCAGATTAGTTTATGAAAGATTTTAAAGGAATAGTTTGGGGCAATATGCTTGTTTGGAGTTACAGTACATAAGAAGTCTTGACTACAAGACTGCAGGATATCACCGCCCTTGACCATAAAATAGTCTTGCACAGAGTCTTGCACAGTTTTTGACACAGATTATAACTATTAAGATATGTTGATCAAGTTTTTAAAGGCTTATTTGGGTTTTTTTGCATTCAGAATGGCTCCAGCAAGCTTATTTTCACATTCCAGTTTTTGTGCTAAGCCAGATTTATCTCTAATGGCTGTAGCCGAATGGTATTGATCTCCCAGTTTCCAAGACAGGAAACAAACTTATTTTTCAAAATGTCAAACTTCTTTTTATGCCATAGCATATTTAGTAGACTTAATAATCTAACAAGAGTGTTTACACAAGATTTCGAATGTAAAATTCTGTATTTCTCTGTATTAAATGTGACATGCTGCAGGAAACATTGGTATTGGCTGCACCCACTCCAAGAAGCATTTTCACATACACGTTACACTTTCTCAAGATTGCACGTCATGTTCTGATTTGCAAGGTTGGCAGTAATATGTCAAAG
Source organism: Helostoma temminkii (assembly GCA_900302695.1). Classification (NCBI taxonomy): domain Eukaryota; kingdom Metazoa; phylum Chordata; class Actinopteri; order Anabantiformes; family Helostomatidae; genus Helostoma; species Helostoma temminkii. Next base: position 83,866 of record OMLM01009989.1, on the reverse strand, counting down.
CCCACACATCCTCTTGTGCTCTAAAGGGCAGAAGTGAAGAATACTGAGTCAGTAGATGAGTGTCCAAATCACGTCTCAATTATTCCCTGTACTGTAGTGCAGAGTCATCGCTTAGACAAGTTTTTACCAACAGCCAAGATTGCTTTTGGGACAGGGATGCAATATGGTCCAGAGCAATCTATCCTTGTGTCAATATGTCAAAACACCATCATTCCTTTTTATAATGTTGCTGATTGTTAATCCAAAACTTCTCTGACTGCGTTGCATTTGGTTGATAGTACTGGGAGTATTTTACAGAGACTTGTTATCATTGATGAATAGTAGACTATGTGGTACCATACTGAATAACATGGTCTGTAATACATTGGTTTTATTGGGCATTATACAGATTTTTATGCAGGAGCTGCCTCTTCATGGTTGATTTAAAGTTTTCTCCTGCTACATGACAGCCACAAAGGGAGATGCTTGCTGTTTTTATGTTCAACAACTGGCTCTGTTTTTTTTAAAACACATTCTAATTAAGTTATAAATCCAATAAGAGGCATGGAAAAAAAAGGTAGATATATCAATATGAGACGAAATAAAACAGGAAGTTATTTGATCATACAATGGTAATACAACTATGCACTTGTTTTGTTGTAAACTTAATGTACATGAGGTGACTTCATGTAGTTCAGACTCAAGTTATCATTATCACACTTACATAAACATTATGACACAACAAAAGTGCAAAGCTGTGAGAAAGAGGCATGTTTTAAATGAGACATTAATTTATTTAAATGCTTCATTAGGTACCAGATGCTTGTATGTTCAGTACTTGATTAGTCAGTGAATTTTCTAAACAATAAGCATTGCATTCCAGAAAAAACCTGTCTAGTTTAACTGTGCTGCTGGAAAACTTTGCACTGTTTGGAACCAGTGTGTTAGTACCCTCACCCTGTGAAAATAATGGTGAAGCTGAAAGAACAAGCAGGATGCTCTTTGATGAAGTCCTGTTATTTGTGTCAACATGGCATTGTTTTTGTTGTCACTGAGCAGCCGCACTGGAGGAGATGGGACTTAAATTCCTTTCCCAATCGTGCTTTGTTGTTTTTTTTTAAAGGAAAAGACAGATATTAAATCTCCATCTCACTTCTCATGTGTCCAACCAATCCTAAAACCAAACTGAGAAAAAATAGGTTTCCTCCTGAGGAAGTAGATATCTACTTGGCCAATCAATATACCTTCAGCATCATGCTGCAACAAGGTAACCAGTGGAATTTTACCATGTTAGGAGCATTTATCCACCAGTGAGTAAGATTAATTGCTCTTCAATTATGAATTGTGTTTTTAATCATGGAAGGCTGGCACTCAGTTCAGTCCACTAATTGCTTTATCCCTGAAGGCATACTCTCAAACTCAAGTGATAACACTGCTGATGAAGCACACATCTGTGCATGAGTATGATGTTTAAACCAAACTGTTTTTGACTTGAAACCTGTGTTCTGAACACTGATTATTCCTGACTTTGTTCACAGAGCTTACCTTCACATGGATCTTCAATGAGTACCCATCATTTGTCATTCAGGACATAAGACGTTTCGTGTCCCAGAAGACAGGCAATCTCTACATCGCCAAAGTGGAACCCTCTGATGTGGGCAACTACACGTGTGTAGTCACCAACACAGTCACCAAAACCAGTGTCCAAGGACCACCAACTCCTTTAGTCCTGCGTGTCGATGGTATGGAATTAAATATTCCAGTTACTGAGCTGAACAGAGTAAAAAATCGGCCAGAATGATGAATTCCTTTTTGTTTTAAAACTGAAATTCAATACTGTGCAACTTTCAAATTGCAACTGCAATCACTTTAATTGGCTATAGCGAGGCATCTTTTAAAGGTGAAAGCTTTAGCTGGCAAACATTGATTTCTGCAAGCTGCTACTTTAACAGTTGCTAGCAAACTGCATCATCTGGAGCTCATTAATGTCACTGACTTGTGCACAATGAAACTTTTTGTTTTCTGTACAGGAAACGCACTAAACAGACTTTCTGTCTATTTAGTGTGTTTCTTGTATTATTCTGCTTGGATAAAATTTGGTTCTGCAAAACTAAAACACCAATCTGTGTGTCATGTAAGGAGGTTGTGTACTTTTAATGATCTGTACCCTCAAGAGTGGCATGCCTCTAGATTAGGCAGTTACTTATATCATCAACAGTTTTTCGTTGAAATAAACCTTTATTTTGCTGACTGGTTTGGAGAAGAGAACCCTGAGAGGACTGGTGTCATGCTCAAAGGCAACAAACAACAGGATCATCTCATTAGATTCGTCTCAAGTTGAAACATGAAGTATACTACACTAAGCAGACTATCAATACAAGCCTGGAGTGTAATATATTGAAAATTACTGCATTTTAAATCACAATACAAAAAGTAGTTAGTTCCCCTAAGCAGTGAATTCAGATATGGACTTAAAATTTCTTTTAGCTAAAGCAGTCATGACCTAAACTTTGAGTGGTATCAATATTGTGAATTCTCTGAAACTCTGTTTCTCTGTAACTCCAGGAGTGATGGGTGAATACGAGCCAAAGATCGAAGTGCAGTTCCCTGAAGTTGTCCCCGTCGCTAAGAGCTCAACAGTCAAACTGGAATGTTTTGCTCTTGGAAAGTATGTCTGTGTATACCTATGCTATTGGATTGTTTGCTGGGCCAATCTGCACTGTAATGTATGAAGACACAGTAAATGATTTCACATTTTAGATACTAGAGTGCTTGTACTGTAGACCTAAAATATATATATATATGTAGAAGAAGCATTTAATAGTAAACCACAGGAAATGGTTCAGATTTTAATTATAGATTAACATGATTCACTGATATACAGCGCTGTAAAAAAGTATTTGCCATCTTCCTGATTTTTGCATATTTGTTTTAATTAGCATCAAACAACAAAAAAAATAAATAAATAACTGCCACCTAAACCCAATAACTGGTTGTGCCACCCTTGGCAGCAACAACTCAAAGTAACAATCAAGCATTTGCGATTACTGGCAGTGAGTCTTTTACATCAGTGTTTTTTTATTTAGCCACAATGAAGGGTTTTCAAGCATGAATGGTCTGTTTAAGGTTGGCTTAAGGTAAGGCGTTGACTAGGCCATTCTAAAACGTTCATTCTGTTTGTTTTTGAGCCCTTCATAGGTTCAAGGAAAATCGTTGTCCTTCAGGATTTTCTGGCAAAGCGCAGAATTCATCAATCATAACAGTTCATCCAGGCCTTGAAGCTGCAAAGCAGCCCCAGACCATCACACTACACTGCCATGTATGACTGTTGATATTATGTTCCTTTTACAAAGTGCAGTGTTGTTATGGATAATGGCTCTCTCTGTGATTTCTTGATTCAACAGGAATCAGGTCTGGGTGTGGCAAGTGAAACTGAACTCAGCTTTCCAAAAAACGTGGCCAGTCTGAATCATTTAAGTGTGACTGTGTGAATATTGAAAATATAAAAAAACAAAAAGGTGGCAAATACTTTTTCAAAGCACTGTATCTTCGACTTCGCTAAATCCCTAGATGAAACTATCTTTAAGAGTTGTATTTTTTTTTTGTGACCCTGGGTTATATTCTCTGCCTTTAGCCCAGTGCCAACCATCAGCTGGAGAAGAGTTGATGGAGCCTCTTTCGGCAGGAAAGTGGACATAAATAAAGCCAGTGGAGTTTTAGAGATTCCTTACTTCCAACAGGAGGATGCAGGGATATATGAATGTATGGCTGAAAACAGCAGAGGAAGAAACTCAGTTAAAGGAAAGCTGTCTTTCTATGGTGAGTGAGGTTTTTCACAGATTTTCATCTAAAACTTACTTTACATTTCTTATAACAGGAAAGCATCTCATGCCATCAACCTGTCAGTTGAATTCCTAACATCCTGTATCATATAATTTAACAGACCTTTATTAAATGTTCTAATCATTGATTCGTAGCCTCAAAGGTTCACTGCTTCTGAGTCTGCTACTGAGTCTGATAGAAAGTAAAGTGAAGCTTTGGTATTCGGCTAACAAAAAGTTGTATCTGTTATCATGCAATCTGTAACTGCATCACATAGTGGAATGGGGCTGTAAATTAACCTATTACCAGTAGGTCATTTATGACAAGGTTTTTATGTCCTAGCAGCGAACACGAGGCTGAAGTGCACACAGATTTATACCACCTTTCAGGGAGAGGTGATTTTTCTCTCACTGAACACTGGACTTATGGGTATAATCTGAGAACGCTTTTAATAGCCCCTGATGAAGAATTTTTACGGTTTCTTTCTCCATTATTTTGGAGTTTATGCACTGATGATGTCTGCCTACAAGGCTCTATAGGGATGTGCTTGACTGAAATAATCAACTCCAGATTTTTCTTTCCTGGGAAGAAGGAGACCTTTGATATGATAATACAGTTTTTTGTGGCACTTCTGGGTAAGATGAAATGCTCACAGTAGCTGTAGGTAGGCTGAGGATTGAACATGTTTTACTTTAAAGAGAAACGACTGTTTCTAAAGCTATATAGCCTGGCAGTACTGGACTCAAAGTCTAAGAGGTCCTAAAATAATTGATTGGTATGATCATGTTGTGGTCATTTTGTAAACAAGGACAAAAACTGTAACACAAAGCTATCGCAGACTTGGTAGTATGTTGCATGGCCTCAACACCCATTTTCTCTTCCTTAGTTGTGTGGAAGCCATGTTTCTCCTTGTAAGATTTATGTTTTGGCTCATCCCAAAGCTTCACATACTGGCCAGTCGCCAGGTGATAAAAATCTGTAATCTCATTTTAAACTCCCATAGACAGGAGCTTGTGGGACATCCATCAACCCTATAGATGAATTGGAGAATCAATACAGGGTTGTGGTGTTTGTGACTCCCAACCAATGTCGGCAAGGGAACAATAAGGAGTAGCCTCTTTTTGCTTGCCACTTAATTGTCCTTCTGTAGTTCCAGGGAATTTATGAAATTAGATCATGTTTTAGCAATTGATGACATTTGAATGAGTTCACACACAATCAGATTGACTTTGCATCATTTCTTTGTTTCCATAACGTTTTCTTTGGCGGCCTGATTTGTAATATGGTTACAAGCATGTCGTGCACCATTATTGTGTATAGTCATGCATTTTCAGTTCATTACTGCTTGCTGAGTTCTGAACATTTATACTACGCATTTTTTATGAAAAGAGCATGAAGAGAGTTTGTTTTGTGATAACAGTGTTATCTCAATTCTCATGTGGGGGTGCTTTTTTTTCCTGTAAGCTTTTAAATATTGCTTGAATGAGTCAGAATTTGTTCTTACCAAGTTAAATACACTTCAGGCAATGCATACAGCACTGTTAGCAAAGGCAGGAAATAAAGAGAGTAGTAATCACCAAGAAACACTGCCATTTATTTTGAAACATAAAGTTATCTTTACACTTCCAGACAAATTTTCTGTCATCTAATGGTTTCATGATTTGGGCTTTTAAAATTATAGGAACACAGTTTCAAAACACCAAATGTTATGGACAGGATTTGTCAAATTGACTGAAAGATACACTGCTTTATTACAGTATTCAGATTATTACATTATCAGAATAACGCAGCTAGGGAAGCAGACAAACTAAGTCAGTTACCTTGATCTCCTAGACCCTGTATTTATGTTTGTACTTCACAAGGGGCATAAATCTTGTAGCCAGAGATAAGGTGCTAGTCATTTATGTGACCGCAGGATCACCATTTTAAACACAGACGCACTTTCTCTATGGATTTTTGATGTTTCAATGGGAAAAAGGATAGATAACCTATTAATTATTTCTAAAAAGGTCTAAAATTCTCACAAAATATATAATAAGGTCAGTAAATCTGATTTCATTTAAAAGATCTGCATCAATATACAAGTAACTAATTCAAGCTGTTTGTATCAAGTCCAATAGTTTATTTACCTTGAAGCTTTCAACTGTACAGCGAATAGTTTCAACCATTCACTATTGATCCTTCCCAGTTTTATGCTTATAGAGTCGTTTTTATTTATACATTTTTCAAGTGGAGGTCAGCTTTGGGTTAATTGGAAGTGAATTTATGATTTGTGCCCTTGGTTGCTTCTTTAATGAACTAATAGTGTGCTCGGTTGGTTTATTGATTTATTGTAAAACTGTAGCACTCTGGTAATGCACAAGAATTTCTGTAGCGTTACAAAGTTAATTTAAAGTATGTGGTTTGTGATTCAGCTTCACCCCACCTGACTGAGAAGCCTCAGGATGTTCAGAAAACCATTGATGACACTCTGGTGTGGGAATGCAAGGCCAGTGCCAAACCCAAACCCTCGTATCGCTGGCTGAAGAACGGAGAGCCTCTGGACCCCATGGAGGTAAGGGATCTAGAAATAATGTTTGCAACAAAGCAAAATCAAAATGTCACTAATTTATGTTCTCCAACTTTAATAAACACAGTCTTATGAAGGTGCGTGACACTCTTTTGAAACATATTAATGCTGCTGAAAGCTGCAAGGTTCATCTTAACAGGATTGTCATTACAACAGCCCTTTAAGCAGCTCAGGGAATTGAGTGTAATTTAATGTCGTAGATTAAAGATAAGATTACAATATTCAGAAGAGCCTTTCTTAAAGGACTCACTTTGTATTACCATTCTGTTTCCTGGATTCACTTTGCTTAGAAGCACATAATGGTTCCAACTCACAGGCCTGTACTTGGCAAGAACATGTCACTTTGATATGGTTGTATTTGCTTAGGGCCTAAAATTGGCATCAGATGCCTGTGTGTATGTGCTTGAGGAGGGTGTTTTTATGTGTTTAGAAAAGAAGCCAGAGTGATGCCTTTTTCTGCCTGTCATCATCTAGGGACTCTGTTGACAATTTGGTGCTCAATCTCTCCTATCTGCTGCTCTCAATTTTATCATTTAGTCTCTTCTCTCTGGGGAGGGTGAAAATGCCTTATTATCCCAAATATATTTTATATTTAGGCAATTTCCCTTGTTTGTATTATTGTGTGGCTGAGTGAGTGGGCTTTCCGCCCCCTAAAAAAAAGTGAGTCAGAGTGTCTGATGGAGTCTGTGTTTGACTGGATTGTTGTTCTTTTGTCTGACATGTCTTTAGAAAGGGGACAGGTGCATTTATTTTTCTTTTATTGGGACTGATAGGTGGCTACTTCAATTAAAGAGGTGAATGCACACGTAGTAAAAAAACAAAAAATAAACCAAATAAATCGTAATTAGATTGCAAGCTCAGAAAGCCTTAAGCTTACCCCCTACATTCTTCGTGTTGTGCACGAGGAAGATTACTTTGTCCCTGGTTAAAACAGACTTCTTGTATTGTTCATGATATAGTCAGCCATTGACAATGACAGTGACTCTAAGGCAATGTTTAGGGTAGCAGTTGCTGTTTTGCCTGCATGATGCAAGTGGACCAGACTGAATGCTGCATTATGATTCAGGCTAGTTGTGCCACTGTGGTAGGCCAGTTGAATGACATATGCATTTAGGCCTCATCTTTCTTCTTGTCATCAAAAAAAAAAAGAATATTTGAATCTCTCTACTATAGAAACTGCACTTATGATACAGAATTTGTGAAAATTATGTACAGCATCTGCATAAATAGTCATCCTTGTCGTGAATATTTCCTGCTTGGTGTTTGTGCCTCTCTGTTATTTTGTCAGTTTTGAAAGACTGACAAAGGTCACTTCCTCTGTTTGCCACACATCCTTAACCACAAGAAACCTTTGTCACTTCACCTGTGCATCTCTTGTATTGATTTTTAAATAACACTGTAGAAATTAATTTGGCAGGTGACCAAGGTAACATATTCTTTGTACATGTGGCTATATTAATGAGGTGGGGTGTTACCATTTTCAAAATGCCACCATCAACAGCGGCAACAGTAAATCAATTTCCAAACTCAAAGGTCAGTGATGTAGAGAGAGAAGGAGAAAGAGAGGAAGGCCAAGAGGGCCATTTGTTATTCCTCATTAGAATGGATCAGTCCTCCTCTCCCACTCTCTCTCGCTTTATCTAAGCATCTGTGGTACTCTTTCTCTTTCTTACACCCTCTTTCAAGCTTTTTTTCACTTTTCCCTCTATCCACCTCATTTTGGGTGCCCTCCAAGGGAATTAAATGGCACAGAGGAGGGCTGTCACTTCAAAATGTCACCCTGGCGAAACAAGGACCCACTCACGCCTATATTTTTCCGCTCCACCACAAGCTCCCCCTTGAGTTACATATATGAGAGTGTTTTTGATATTTTTCTTCCTTTAACCTGCAAAGTCAGGCAGCTGCCTTCTGAGGACTTACTGATGTTGTTGCACACATTCAGTGCACCTACTGCAACAAGCAATAGTATCATTATATCACTGGCACACAACACTATGTCCATCATTTGCCTTTTCACAGCTGCTTAAAACTGTGATAGTATCAGGGAGGAGTCAAGTATAATTAATGATGTCAGTAAAGTGGGCAAATGCAACCATTTGTCTCCAGTGCTGAAGAGATTGTGATAGAGCCACCACAGGGTCTTTAGGGTTTTCTAACAGGGCAGTGGGTACAGAATTGTGTTGTGTGGCACCAACCCATGCACTTACATAGATCTCTTTCACCTCTTTCTTCCCCCTTGGGCTCTTGCACTAAAAAGGATCTTGTATCATCTATTCAAAGTCGCTGTGCTGCTTGCTCTTTCTCTCTCTATCTCTCTGTTCCATGTTCTGTCTCTCAATCATACTTTTCCCTTGAACACACATATAAGCATCCAGCCCTGGCCCAAAACCTAGTGACTTGTTGTGTTGCACTGCAGCATTCATCTTCACCCAGGACCCCCTCTGGCGGTAGCTTTACTGACTGGTCAGCCATGTGTTCATCGTGTGGCTGTGCCTCAGAAAAGCCCTATTTGAGGATCCTCAGCAGTGTCACTGACTGATGTTAAGGGACAGTCCTTGTCTTTTGTGACTGCGCTGTAATGATTCCAGACGACAGACAGACTGGCGGCAGGACCCTCTGGACTACTTTGTCAGTGACATTAAAAGGTCTGACTACACTCAATGGGAAAGATCAAGGGCAAGAACAGTGAGTGCTGCCACACTTAAATTGACACAACTATAGAAAGGCAGCAGAAATCAGTGGCAAACCTTGTTAAGGTCAAAAAGGGTAGTGAGAAGAATTTCAGATGTTATTACTATCTATGTAGGAATTTTTTAATAAAATGATTTTATTTTTAATTAAACATAACATAATGAGCATGTTTTTTTAGTGCCTCCTTTTACTTTGTGATACACAGTAGAGTGCAAAATAACATGTGATGCAGCTTATTCCTGATTTAATGCCACAGATTTCAACCACTATTTGATGGTGCCTCAGTGCTATGCTGAGCAGAGGGGGGTTACATTAAGTCACCGTTGGCCTATTAAAACCACAAAAATTAGCAGCATTTCAATTATCTTTCCTCTGGGGCGTTCATAGTACTTAAAATATCCACATACTGTATATCCCTCACAATCATTTAGTCCAGAATTCTCATATTAATGCTTACTATGTAATACGGTGATACTAATTGGGCTTGTTTGTAAGCTGTCCTTAAAACATTTCAGATATTATTTAAAAGCATTAAAGTCTAGAAATAAGAAATTTAAAAAAAGTTCTTCTCTGTTTAATGGTTTTTGACTCCAAATTACTGTTGGCCATGTTTACATTTTATTAAGCTAAATACTGGAGATCCAGCCCCACACTAGAGCCATGCAGTAAAATCAGTACTGGGAAAAAATATCATACCTGAGAAGTCTTGCAAATTTAGTGATCTTTTACCACTATATCAGACCTACAATACATCAGAACAATAATGCTAGAAACTATTAACTATAGTAACCACATCTAGACAATCCAAGACACTGAACTGTTTGAACTTAAACATGCTATTTTTTTTTCCTTTTTATCTGATTGCTGCTTCTTACTATCTGCCAGCATAAAATGAGGCCAAATTAATAAGTCATATTAGATCCTTTTTAGAGATTAAAAAGCAGGTCCCTGGATTCCCTAGGGAAAATTTTGAGCCAGAGCTCCCACTCTGATGCCATTTTTCTGATGATGAAGTTCATGTACTGTACCTCCCATGTAAGTAGGACCCACGCAGGGTTGCAGCGAAACACCATAAGGAAGGGGTAATATGTCTGTCTATGGACTGCCAAGAAAACTGAAAACACACAGTGTATGGGTGTAGTATTTAGCCTCACTCATTTTGTGGAGACAGTCAACACATAATAGCATAACCCTTCTTCCCTTGGCTCACAGAGAGCACGCACACAGCAGCACGATCACAGAGAACAGGAATGGCTGAGCTGTGCTCTGTTATAACAAGGTTATATAACCATGCGGTTGTTAACAGAATCCAACCTAATATACCAATTAATACAGCTTTCACACCATGTCTCGAGAACACCCTAACTATTCTGTTGTGTAACTAGCTGACTATTTCTCCTGCTTTAGAGTATGAGAAAAGCTAACCCAGTAAAAAAGCTACAGTCCAATGTTACTGCGTTGTCCACTTCAGTGAGAGCCAAGCTAACCCAGTAAAAAACAAGACATAACACTTTAAAAAGGTAACTTTTAGGTCTTCAAACATTGAACTAGACCCAGGTTCAGGTCTTAGTCAGAATCAGTCCATCTTTGAGCTTTAGTCTTGAAGTAAATCCAGCAGCGACAAACAGATTGTCACTTTGTGACCCTTCCTCCAAAAAACAACTAAATCCACTGTTTTTTTAGATCCTGAGAGGAGTAGAAAAGAGCCTTCTGTGTTCATCCATATATCCAACAAATGAGCACTGTCTGCTGCTCTCTGTTGCTACTGTTTTCTGTTGTATGCAGAGTGAGACAACTGTAAAGGACAACATCCAAGAGCCACATAAATGTTTAAAAATGACTAAAAAGTGGATTTTGCATAATATGACTTTTAAAGGCTTGATGGTTTGATGTTATATTGACATAAATGTAAATTTGTTAGGACATAGTTTTGTCACCAGCAGGAGACTACTGTAACACTGTTTGGGAGCACTTCCTGCAAATGTCATTCAGAAAATGAATCTGTCTAAATCCAGGCAAGGAATCTTTTTCTACCAAATCAGATGCAGTTAGCGACTAACAGCAGATTTAATCAAAAGTTTGTCAAGACCAAAAGACTAAAAAGATAGTTAATATTGGATGTAGGTGTAGGTGAAAAAATCCAAGTGAATGCTAATGTTGCTTCATGTTTGCTGCATGGGGTCTGTACTTTGACTGTCACTGAGGCTTATTTTTGTGCCAGAGGCAACCACTCAAGCACCTTTTGCTGACTGTTCCTCTTTAGTGTTTGCTGTCAAGTTAGCACAGCAGCTTCCATTTCAAATCGTGTGTGTGTGTGTCTTTTTAGCAGGACAGAGTTCAGGTGAATAATGGAGTATTAACAATCAGTAGCTTGAATCTGGCTGACATCGGCATGTACCAGTGTGTGGCAGAAAACAAGCACGGCCGAGTCTTCACAAATGCTGAGCTCCGAGTCATAGGTAAGACCAACACATGGCTTCTGTATGATTTCTATAAATAAATTCAGTGAAGTGTGCTCATGACTTCTTCCTAATCGTCTCAGATGGTACATGATAGAGACTTAAATTTGTCGAGATAATTAATGTGCAAATGCTGCCAAAATAAATACAGTAACAATGCACTGTAATTAAAGATGTCTAAAATTCTACAGGAACTTTTTTCCCCTAATGATATTTTACAGCAGATCAGAATGATAAACTCATCTCATCTATGAGCTTAGGTTAAAGCTGAACACATACTACTTTACTTTTCATAACCAAGTGAGCATGCTGATTATTAGTCTGAGAAAGTTGAACTGATTTGCTGAAGGAAGATCAGATTTTTGCAGACAATAGCGGGGAGATGAGAGAAACACCTTGTTTGGTTGCAATAGCTTGTTAAATTATACAGCAAATACAATCTTACAAACCAAGAAAACATCTTCATCTCATCTGCATCTTATCTTAATTCCGTGGTTCACAAAACTCAAGCCCCCCTGCATTGCTTGTTTCCCAGTCATACCTGCCCTAACTAATGCTGATTACCTGGATCAGGTGTGCTCAGTCAGTCAGAAGGTGGAAGACACCCGATCCTGGTAATCAGCATTAGGTAGGGCAGGGATAGCTGGGAAATGAGAAGGGCAGGGGGCTTGAGGACCAGGTTTGGGAACAACTGTAATAATTGTTTACAACTTAGAAGCATGTTTTAATAATTACAGTATGATGATTGCTAAGCTATTCTAATTTTTAAAAAGTGATTAGTCGGTAGGGGAACTATGTAAAGTAGAACATCTAGTACATTACTGTATTTATTTACCATACATATGCATGTAATATACAACTTATTTTATTGAAATTATCATTTAATCAAGATGCCAGGAAATAACTGAGTTTCAATGTGTGTTTGAATATATTTGTATTGTGTATCATTGTGTATGCACATGCACCAGCATGCACTGGCAGGTGCTCAGCCATGTCGTTGGCGCCGGGCTGCGTTCACTTTGAAAAGCTTTCTGCTGAGTTGTTGTGCATATGAAACAGCTCCAGACGACGGCGCCTTAGTAATTAAGGCCTAAAGGAGCGGCAACAAAGCCTCCCTCTCATTTTACATTCTCTCATTTTTGCATTAGAGTCCCTCGTCTTAATTCTTAATGCATAATGTCCTTCTCAAGAAAATTCATAGAATTGCAAAACCCACCTTCTTTTAAATAAAATGTCTCATTAAGAATGATGCATCCTGAATTTATGTGTGCGAAGTCTATCTGTCTGCGTAAAGAAAGACCAGGATATGAGACCTGACCCACCTAATGGATGGAGTGACCCATGTGTTTTTAGAATGTGTCTATAGTCTAATTCTTTCTATGGCTCTATCCTATTAGCTCCTCAGTTTCTGTTTCTCTGAGACTAAATAAAATCTTACTTTTCTTTTTTCTTCTTCTGTCTCCCTGTTTTTTTTCCACTCTCCTCACTAGCCATTTCTCCAGACTTCTCCCAGAACTTGTTGAAGGCCCAAACTCTGGCCCGACAGGGTGGTGACATTCTGATTGAATGCAAGCCCAGGATGTCTCCTTGGGGTGTGATCTCCTGGAGGAAAGGGAAGGAAGCCCTGAGAGAGAACCACAGGTAGCGGGTTTATTTGCATAGAGTGTGTTTGAGAGTGTGAGAGTGTTTCAGTGCGTTTCATTTGTCTGCTTTACTTGCAGAACAGTATTTCATTGACTTATTTTATTTTTCCTACTCGATATTCATGGAGACAAACTGCAAAGGACAGAGCCACAGTAAGACATAATTTAAATTGCATAACACGTTCTGTACCACTTTCCTCCTGCAATCTGCATTTCTTCTCAAAACTCTATTGTACATGTACTTTGCTCTCCCGGTGGTGCTAAGAGCTGGTTTCTGCACTGTTTACTTAAGGTAATTGGCCTTTCCTAGACTGCAGCACTTGGATCGATGTGCTGATCCATCAGCTCATTAGCAGCGTGTAAGGCCCTGAGGATCATTAGAGCACGAGGCGAACAATGATCCAGGCTACCACTGAGAGACTGAGAAGCAGGTGAAACTCCCAAAGGGGCTGATCAATGGCTAGCTACTGAGCAGCATGCATTCTTTTATGACAGTGGTAGTGGCAACAGGGAAACTAGTTGGACACCTTGTTTCATTAGAAACCAGGTTAATACAGATTGTTGCAATAATTCTGTATGCTGGAGAGGAGAATAAAAGGGAAAAAACATAATGTAAAAGAGGTGAGAAAAATAGTTTTCCCCTGAAATACTGGTGATCAAGCACAGATTCACAGATTCTGTTTCAGACGGAGCCAGAAACATCATTAAACTACATGGCCTTCACTAGTGAAGTGGACATTCTGGTTCACTTGCTCACTCAATACTAGTAAATACTGTACATACATTATATCAATATTTAATTCTATTTGCACTGTTGAGAATAGCCAACCTTGGCTTTGTCTGGGAAGGTACTAAACCAACTCCTGATCCTTTATTGAATCATTAACTTTCATAATCTCTCTTTCTGTCGGACACTGTGATCTACACAAATGCCTGCATGCCCCCTGTTAGAGAACACCTTTATTTTGAGAAGTAATGTACCGGCAGGAGGAAAAGCAGACTTGCTGGCAGTGACATAACGTGGTTCCAGATTTCTAATTTGATATGGGATTAATTGTTTAACTGGCAGAGCAGCTTTTTCATGCCAAACTGCTCACCTCCTCATGTTACATAGTATGTTGGGAAAACTCAAAGTGCGTTTTGATTGGTGATTCTGATAATAATACCAGGCTGATATATCTTGGTTATAGGAGCTAAATTTCTATAGGGAACCACAGATTCAGCATCAGTATGACGCGTTGCTAATGCCTGCTAAATATTGGACCCAGCTTGCAGATTTATCATCCTATTGAAAGGAAAATGCATCTTTACAGCAATGTGCAATATCAGTTTCGCCCATAAAGGCAAGATTTCCCATTTGAGATTTGACATTACAGCCTTGCCCTGAAGTGGGTGAGCTGCATACAAGATGTTGGATTTTGATAATATTGCAGCATGTCTCACAAACCTATTCCCCTAGTCCTCACTCGTTAGCATTTACTTTCCTCCATATCAAAATGGGGCTGCTACCACTGCTATTAAGCAGTGGCACAGCGCTAATCCATCCCACTGGCTCAACTAAAATACCCATAATTCCTTCTAATCTTCCAGGGATAATGTTTTCAAGGATCTGGAGCAGAGGAGAACAAATCAACTAAGAACAAGGCAGGATCTGATTAATAAAATCATGCAGTGGCCATACCTACGTCAACTCACATCCCAGGCATGAGTAACGAGATAGCCTTACCGTATAACAGGGTTGTAGGGCACTTACACAAGGAGCTATGAGGTTAACGATAAAGTGCTTTCCCTAATTTAATTTAACTGCTGAACACAGCCAGCAATTGTAAAACTCATATAGCAAACAGCTTTCAGTGATATTACCTTTAGATTGAACCGCTGTGTTTAAGATTGTTACGCTGAACACTTCATCATATGATGTGAATCAATTTATAATCCTGCTGCTATAGTTTTTCCGGATGTATCGCCAAACAGTGCATCACTGGTGAACGACTTAAGCAGTACTTGAGAATACTGCAAGTACTATACAGAGTTAATTATGTAATCCTTCTTAAGTGGTTAAAATAATGTTTTCTTTTACACTCTGTGAGGTTTTTGTTACACCATGGAGAAACACACCAGGCTTTTAGATTACATCAAGAAGTTTACTCAGTACTGACCAATAGGTTGAGGTAAAGTGCCTGTTTACTGTATCACACTACTCAAGCTTACAGGTCCTCCATAAATTTCTCAATAACATAATTGTTCCAGGACGACGTTTTTTAGAAAAAAATAGGTTCCAAGTAAAAGCATTTCAGACAGATAATGCTCATTACATCTTTATTTTGAACCATTTTTGGTAAGGAGGCAGCCTGACACAGGCTACTGCACAGTTTAATAGCAAGTCTTATCCCTGTGACATCTCATATCCATAACTCTTTGTTATAGTCCATTACAAAGAAAGCTCTCAGTTCGGTGAGGAGAGTGTACCCTCAGCTCCACAGGGAATGAACTCTGTGGAAGAGACTAATGTATTTTAATTCTTCTAGCCTTTAAGGTGATACTGGCCATTTTTGATCATTTTGAAGGCCATGTTGCCTTCAAGCAGTCTTTTAGAAAAGTGTTCTTCTTACACTACTACTTCTTACAGACCTGTTACTATATGTGGGAAACATTGTCTCAACCCATAACACTGTTGTGATGTAGATGAGATTTACAGGGCAAGTACTTTTTTAGTAGTTAGAGTGTCAGTTAAACACGTAGTTAGTTTGAAAGGATTTAAAATTTAGATTGTTCGACAACATTTGA
Organism: Helostoma temminkii; assembly: GCA_900302695.1. Taxonomy (NCBI): domain Eukaryota; kingdom Metazoa; phylum Chordata; class Actinopteri; order Anabantiformes; family Helostomatidae; genus Helostoma; species Helostoma temminkii. Next base: position 67,916 of record OMLM01009989.1, on the reverse strand, counting down.
TAAGCAGCATCAAAAATTTGTGGAATGTAGTAAGATTGTACTGACACAACCTTTCTTACAGATTTCTGTAAGTCTGTAGCTTGACTTAGCAAAAGACGTAAAGCTTAAAAATATCAATAACATGTTTATCCCACGGTCCTTACATAGCATCCAATGATGGTCTAACTCTTCAACTGATGGTTCACAGAAGCTCTACTGATGGACAAATGCATATAAAAATATATTACTACTTTTTAACTTAATGAAATCTCTGACAGAGTTCTGTAAGCATTAACTTAAAATGAAATAATTAGAATAGTCACAGTTTAGCCAAAACTAGTCTTGATTACAATCAAGATAAAACACTAGCCCATTTAATTTTGATTTAATATATAGACTTAAGAGCAAAACACACAAACAAAACTCCATTTGTTCAGCTTAACAGAGTTTAGCAAAGAGATGTTAGCTACTGCTTCACAGCAGATTTGCAGTGAATCTGAGATTCAGCAGTTTTACTAGTGTTACTCAATCTTGTACATGATATGAAATGAAACACTAACCAACCTTGTACCCATGTCAGTCAGAAAGGGAAGAAGCATTTGCCTTTGTTTGGAAGACTGCTGTTTATTGTTAATGTGTTTTTTTCCTTTAACCAACATTATTCCAGCTCTTTTAATAAAGCTGCAGTGAGACACAGCATTAGGACAATGCATTAAAATGAATAAACGTTACAAAAACATCTAACTATTCAATATCAGACTATGCTAATGGTGATTTACGCATTAAACATTTACACAGTGTTGTAATTTAATTTGTTGATAAATTACTCATGAAGACAAAACATAGCAATAAACATAAAATCATCTTTATGTCAGACAGACCATGGCATCAGAATCTAACAACAGTTTCACATCATGAACTATTTATGTGCTCATGAAGCTAAATGGTTATTGCTTGTTTGCAATAACTTTGATAACATCCAGCCAAATTAATTATTAGTTGAACAAGCAGCGTGTGTCTTGTTAGCTCAAGCAAGCTGATTTTTAACAGTGTGATATGTTATTGATTCCTGTAAGGAATCTTTCTTCATGCCTGCCCTCTCTGGTGAAGAAAGTCTGTAGACACTTAGTGTTATAATATGATGAGAAATATTCTTGACTTGGTGACAAGAATGGGCTCTGTAACTATTAACATGTCATGCCTCCATTATTGTTTTTATTCTCTGAAGATATGATCAGTCAAGGGTGACTGACCCCATATTGACTGTTATGTTTTCTTAACTGGACTGTGAGAGCAATGTAATTACACCCTATACTAGTTGTGTACATTGTAGTATTTTTCCTCACTCTGATTGTGAGATTATGTGCCTGAAGACATTTAGAAGATCTGCTTAGTGTTTTCTAACACTCCTAATAACCTCAAACCAACCACACCTTTTTTGTTTCTTTTTTTGCATCTTTTATTTATGCTTTTATCATTTTTATCACTAAATGACTAAATGCATACATTTGTGGAAGTCTGCAAACTGTCAATTTACCAAAAGGAGATGGGAGGTAGTCTCTAACTTATTCTTGTTTTACTTCTCCATTTTGCATAAGACATAAAACATTTTTAACAAACAGCAAGACAACAAGATGAGATTACTTTGGGACCCTTCCTCTGTTTGTCTCAACCTTTTCAGGTTGACAGATGGGCCAAATTAAGACTGCTACCTAACTATAATGAATGAACAAGGACAACAAAACTAATTTATTCACAATTACAGTTTATTCTTGAGTCTTCTTTTCTGTTTTATTTGTTCTAAACTATTCCCTATAACACAAGATAAGAGCATAGTAGATGACATGACATAAGGGGAGAATTCAGGAATAAGCAAATATGTCAGTCACTGTCTTTTAAAGGATGTGATTATCTACAGAGAGAACAACACTACTAAAGCTGGAATGTCTTGATAAAAAGAGACAAAAGACCAAAAACAGTAGGTATTTAAAATTAGTGCTTCAGTGATACAAAGCTACTATTACTGATATCTGATAATGTTTTATTCTAATAATCATTTAAAATGAATGGTTCTTATCTGCATGCTAAGCACACAAATCCTTTTGTCTGTGAAAAGTTTAATAAAACGCATACAAATATACAAAACACACACATTTTAAAAACTGTCAATTTGATAACATGTGCAAAGCATTTAGAAAAAAACACAAAGTGAGCAAACAGCCAGATAGCTAGTAAAAAGCCTCAGGGTTAGCAGCAAATACTGTATCTGGAAGTAGATCTCAGGGCCACTGTGCATCTTAGCTTTTAATTCTGTATTCTGTGAAGCATGTGTCCCACTTTTTAATAAAGCTGTAGCTTTTTTAACATCATGGTAAATAGAATTAATCAAACAGTTTTATTGTTTGCCTATAACTGTTGTGACCTTGTCAGTAATTTCAGTTTTATGAAGTGCTTAGAAAATGGCTCTCCCCAGAAAAGTTTTTTCACTTTAACATTTTTCTTCCTTTATCCTTGACTTTGTTCAAAATGTACAAAAATTTGGCAAAACGAAGTCCATTATGCAAACAGTATTTCTTTGCTGTCCTTTGTGTTTGGTTTTTAGTTGTGTTTTTTTAGGACACAAACATGCTTTTAAAGACTCATCCTCCTTGCTAAAGAGGTCATCAACATTTTTCAGCTTGTGTTCTTGTGTTACCAACCAGCACTCAAAATAACAAAGTAGTTGTTTATCTTACATTTAAAAGCATAAATGATAACGTGTGTATTGTGTGGTGAGAGAGTAAAATGAGAAAAAAAAAACTAGGTTACTCATGGACAAAGTTAATTAGTATAACATGAAGCAGTCTGTCAGAGGAAATCTGACAGCATTATCACAGTATTACTCAAGCAATGGCTTTTTGCTCACTTCACTTTGACATTTGGCTTTTTGTCAGTCCAGCACCTTGTTTACTGGTGAAGTCACATCAGTACACACATTTTGTCAGTCTTGATTCATTATGCTGGCAGGTGGAATTTGTTAATCTGTTGGTGAGATGTTAGTGACGTGCTACTGTGCATGTGTCATACAGCTCAAGTGGATTAATGCAGAGAGCTGGTTAGATTTGATCTGAATAACAGTAGTTGTCTGTGTACTCCTACTGTTACTACTGCTACACTTTATTAAAGCATTTATCCAGGTTACAAATTAAGAGCTCTTAGTAGTTATTGCCTCTCACTATGTATGAATTATATAATAGCAATGCTGCATTAAAACTTACCAATTCTGTAAAATTCTTGGCATAATGACCTGACTTGTTACTGGTGTCTTAATGATCAAGTAGCTCTGGATGCATGGACGCTGTCTCACATGCATAGAAATAAATACCTCAGATGCACATAGTACCGCATATATGTAAGCAACTGAAGTTATAGGAAAAACATGTTCCTGTTAAATTTAATGAAATTCATTTCTGCTGAGCAATATTTAAAAACATTTTTGATATGCTTATTTGATATGAGCAGATCTATAACATTCTGTTATTTACAATTCTCCTTGATGTTCCCAAGAACTCAGAATAAGTTTTCTACCATCAAGTGATCTTGACTGTTCTTATCTTGACTGATTTCCCAGCACTGAGTTTTCTTTCTGTCACGCCTAAGAAACCAATTAAAATTCACCGAGATAAACTCTCGGCTAATGTTAAAATGCTGTGGGACACTGGACTTGCACATTTAGAAAACATTTCTGTATGCATTAAATACATATAAATAAATATAAAATGACAGCCATGCAGGCTTCCACAAGTGTGTTTTACCAAACCAATACTGATGCTGTTTGCACAATATGTTGATGTATATTCATTTTACTCCACACAGAGTTACTGTGTTGGATAATGGAAGTTTACGCATCTCCAATGTCAGTAAAATGGATGCTGGACTCTACACATGTGTAGCCAGAAACCAGTTCGGAGTGGCAAGCAGTGCTGGAAGTCTTTTGGTTAAAGGTAAGAAAAAATATTTGACTTTCAACCATCCTCTCTCATTGATTTAATATAAATGGCAGTCAGATATTACTTTTATTCATTAACAGAGCACACTTCATTTTATACATGGCATCAACACAAAACGTGATGTATAAATCAACTGCTTTTGCTTTATCTATGTGTTTTAGGAATATGGTTATTAGTTAAAACAATTGTTGTAATCCTTTTGAACATTAGCCCTCCCACTGGTTTGTTATCCTGCTCTTGTTATAAAGTAATACATGATTTATGTTGGTGTCAGTATTTTGAAGAAAGCCAAAGCAAATGATGCGGCAGTGAGACACAACAGATCAATTTAGCATTTAAAATTAAACAACGCTGACCCTCCCTGCACACCTGATAAACAAACACTGAAGTGGAGTTGCTATGAGCAGTAGCCTCCTCTCACTGACAGAAATACTGTACAGTCCAATTAGTTGATGGGTAGTAGCTGAAGGAAGTGAGACATGTGGTTTATTGCGTTCATGGCCCTCAATGTTTAATTTATATTTTTGTGTGGTGGCTCACAGTGATGCTGGGTTTATTTAAGACTTCAATTCATTTAAACCACACGCTTCTGCAGTGCAATGAATTTTCTAGGTCTTTCTAAAGAGCAGAGTCAACAACAGTGCTCTATTAAAATACCTTTGGTCATTCCTCTTTTTGAATTGCAAATTGGCTTGCACAGAAGAGCAGTTGCTTTCTTTTTTGCCACAACCTCGCTACATAAACAAATGAGTATACTGTATGTACATGTACAGAGATGGCCAGAGATGGAAGGTAAAGTTTGCACTTGTACATATTTAAGTGCATTACTTTATATAACACATGCATGTACATGCATGTTGTCTATATACCATATTCTAATTTTAAGGCTCTTGAGTTAAGGAATTGGTTTAAACCAAATTAATTTTAATTGGGTTAATAAAAAGACGGAATTGGAAAATGGATTTCATAAAATTAAAATGACTCGAACTCTAATGATATTCAATCTGTTAAGACTGAAGAAAGTAATAAAAAGAGTTGAGATACCTATCTAAAAAATTTGTAACTATAGTCATTCAAAAGATAATACCCCCTCTCTTACCACGTGTATAAAAATATGTATGATATAAATCTTTTCATCAAAGTGGGCTTTAGTATTAGGCAAATACAACCACAGACAACAACAACATATAACTTATTTTCAACATGCCATTATTTATTTAACATAAATGAAGCCAAAAAGAAAAAAAGTACCTTGGTACTGCTTCCATAGGATTTAGGACGGTTGCAGCCAGGTGCTATATCTGCAGAAGTTTTGGCAGTTTGCTGGTCTGGAGCTGCAGATGTGTGTTAACACTATTCCAAGAGGGAAAGACACAAGCAATGGTCAATTTGTGCTGCACATAAATATGGAAAGGTTTATAAAACCATTTCCTCATTCTACAGTGAAGTAGATGAAGTGTGAAGATTTGTTTGTTTTACAGCCACAGGATTTGGACATCTTGCAGTTTTTGAGTGTCCCATTAACTCTTCTCTACACCAGAGTATTCTGTAGACAAATATGAGGCCATCTGTCCAACAGATAAAGCTTGGTTGAAATTGGGTCATGTAACAGGACAATGATCTGAAACGCGCAGCACACAGTAAATCAGCATCAGAATGGCTGGAAAATAAAATAATCAAGGTTTTAAAATGGCCCAGTCAAAGTCGAGACCTCAACCCAACAGAAATTCTGTGGTATAAATAACCAACAACCTCAAATAACTGCAGCAATGTTGTACAAACAAATGGGCCAAAATTTCTCCAAAGTGATGTGACAGACTGATAAAGTTATACAAAAAATTATTGTTTCAAGTTATTGAAGTTATTGAAGTTCAAGTTATTACTGCTAAAGGTGGATCTACAAGCTATTGAATCATGGGAGCTACTTTATTTTTATTTTCTTTTTGGCTTAAATAAATAATGGCATGGTGAAAAAAATTATGATCATCGTCTAAGATTGTACAATGATTTTTGTTTTTCCATCAAAAGACATGGAATTAAGAGGAACTAACTGTGGGTCAGAGGAGGTCACATTTTATTTGGGTTTATTGATTAGTTGATTTAATAAAAATTGTTTTTGTCTTTATTTATTTAGCTTTATCTTTATCTGTAGTTTTCTTAATTTTTATTTTGGCGCAGTGGTTGGAGGGAAGAATGCTGTTACTGTGATCCTCAACACAGTTTCTATTCCATCTTCATGTATACTTACTGTAGTTTCAGTTACAGTAATTACACCTGGCTTCTCAGGTAAAGTGACTTCCTCTCATTTACAGTACAGTAATTAGGAATTTATGGCAACCACCACTTCATCCCAGACATATTACCTGAATGTTTAGGTTCCTGTGCTTCCTATTTAGGTATAACAGCACATCTCACCAGCTCCCGTCACTGTCAAACAACAAAAATCTATGACCTCTTTGATCTATACAAAAAATCTACTGAAACAGAGTAAACTGTGGTAAAAGCCAGTTTGTTATTTTCCTTCCAGTCCATAACAGAAAGTCAGTGTGTTAGCTTTGCAATCAGAAACAAAAAGTTTTGCTCTTCTGATTTTGCATCTTGTGGAAAACTTCCTTAAAACTCACCCAGAATGCTGTGCCATGGCCAGTCGGCTCTCCTTAGAGGGTCTGAGATAAACAAGCTGGCTTGTTTTGACAGAGCTGAATATAGACCTGTACTCTCCCAGACATGCTGCATTGGCTTCCCTGTCCATTAGATTCTTATGACATGCATGCATAATTCACAGTGGACTGGTGTATGGGCCTCTCAGCCTGTGCTATATTCCCTACACCGCGCTGCTGTTGAATGAGACACCCAGCTGAGACGGACAAAAGATGGACTGAAGATGAAATTGGATGGCTTTTTATCTCAGCACAAACAGCCAAATTATAGACGTGGATCTGACCTGCCATAATGTTTTTTTCTCTTTTGTTTGTTTCTTTTACATTCTCTCTGTTGTTACCGAAGTGTAAGAGCAGGCTCTAAATTATGAAACTCAAAGTAACAGATGCAATATAAGCTCACCAGCAGATAAAAAGTAATTCATCTTGTTTTGTTAAGTTCTGGGACAGGAGTGTGTTGTGTTTTTGCAGTTATTTCTCAAGTTAATGGAACATAACACTTGCTGAAAGTGTATATCTATACAGCAGACGGTCTGGAAAGAACAAAGCCCTTGTGTCCAACCTTTCTGTGTTGCTGCTCCTTGTTTTTCAGAGCCAACTATTATCACCAGTCCCGCAGGTCATCTGGATGTGACTGTAGGAGAGAGCATTGTCCTGCCCTGCCAGGTGTCTCATGACCCCACACTAGAACTCAAGTTCACCTGGTTCTTCAATGAGCAGCTCATCCACTTTGGAAGCCACGGGGTTTATTTTGAAAAAATTGGTGGGGTAAGTGCTATTATAATTGTTTACTTCATAAATCTAAATGTTTCCACGTGACCGTGAATACTTTTTAGTGACTACTTTAAAAAGAGAATTTGAAATTTTACACGTATACAGCCATTTTGAATGGACTCCGATTGGAAGTTATTCAAACCCTAATACAATTATGCTCGTTAAAAACATCTATTCCTCTGACAGAAGCAGCAAACAAGGAATTCATTATGCATTGCTCAGCCATGCATTTCATTTGATCATCTAACGCCAAATATATTTCTCTTTTAATTAGGAAAAGCAATTATGAGGTCTTGGCTTCTTTATCACCTCTTGTGCTTTTTGCATTTGGCATGATCATGAACAACAGCAGCTTTATATTTGCATATAGCCGTGCAGTTTCTTTGAACACATCACTCCTTCCCATACACCTCTGCACAATGCTGACATTTTAGTAGAGAAACTACCAGTGACATTAATGGTGGATAGTCAGATTACTTCAATTTCTCTGATCTTTATGGAAAGAGCACTTCGTCATCAGAGCAACATTTGCAGATTTTTTTTTTTCTTGTAGAGATGGGATTGATTCTGTGTAATGCTTTGCACTATTAATAGTCTGCTGTGAACTCAGTGAGAGTACTAACATACAATAGCAGTATTCATTTGTTTGTATAACTATGTCCAAATTCAAATTTCAAATTCAAATTGTCACATACACAATCATACACAGTACAACATGCAGTGAAATGATTTTTTACGACTGTTCCTGAGTATAGAAGTTAAATAGAGGATTAAAATATATATAATATACACCAAAATTTTAAAAAAATAATATAAAACGTACAGATATGAATAAGGTTTACAACAAATGAGAGTAAATGTTTTGCAATTACCTTTACCGTTAAGGAATTACAGCCATTTTAAACAGAGCACCTGTATTTGGGCAATTGACTGACATTTACTTTTCTTTTTACTCAAATACAAATTAAAGTAGATAAAGGGTCTGCAGTTATCAGGTAGTAAGTTGGCAAGTGAATGAGGCCATCACTAGGCCAACAATATAATATAAATCTACAATAGAGATAGAAAAACCTTAACTGTGGCCAAATCAACAGTTTGGTACATTCTTAAAAAGAAAGAAAGCAGTGGTGAGTTCAAAAGTATTGAAAGGTTTGGAAGACTAGAGGTGATCCAGAAGTGGAAGATCCCAGAATCTCTTCCTTGGTAAAGAAAAACCCTGTCACAACATCAACAGAGGTCAATAATACTCTAGAGAAGGTAGGCGTGTGATTGTCAGTATCTGCAATCAAGAATTAATCATGGATGTATGTTCATGCTTCATGAATGTAAATACATACAGTTTACTAAATGGTGCAAACCATTGTTAACATTAAAAAACAGGAAAGACAGATTAGATTTGCCAGAAAAAACAAAACAAAAAAACTGTATGTTCTGGATAATTTGGACAGAAGATTAACTCATACCAGAATGATACAACATTGAAAGCATAAAGACCCACAAACAAACAGCAACTGAAGGTGGCTGCAGTGAAGGCCAAAATCCATTGTCGTAGCGTATAAAGGTAAAATCATAAAAACACTTCTGGACCCAATTGTAGCAAGCTCCTTTAGCACTGCAAGACATCTCAGAAGAAATAAAACTGTTTTGGTTCAATTCCAAATTAAAGTGTTGTGTTTTATTTCACATTTAGCACTAAGAGGGTGTTAATGGTTAAAACCCTGCAGCTAAATCATTTATTCTGCCGGTAGAAACATACTGTTTCCTGCAAGTGTTACAATAATAAAAGTTTGCCCCCAGCAAGATTAATAGCAACATCACTGTTGGCTACAAGAACACAGAGCTAAACAGCAACATGTTCATTGCATTTTACATGGCTAATTGTTATTGCCAGAGCTACAGTCACTGTATGAGCTGTCATTGACACAATTATGTCCCTTGTTTTGTCTTTTGAGAATAACATATTAAATATTTTACAGTCCAATAGATGAAAGTGAGGAAAGAAAAAAATAACAAACAGATTGACACACTAGCAGGTTCAGTTTTATAGTAGATGTTTGGCTATTACCCTATAAATTATGAAATGGCAGCCTTAACATTAAGTAATTGTACTGGGTTATAGATACAAATGACCAGTAGTAATGCATGTAATGTATGCAATGGACGGGGTGTCATTTACCTTTTTATTCTACTGGGCGACACAGTATGTGGTTTTTTTCATTTTGTAGGACCTCTTACAATCTCTCTTGGTTTAAGTAAGCTTCATGTAAGAATGAATGACTGGAAGCAACTGAAATTTTATCTCTATAAAATGTCCTTGGTTATTCATCAAAATAATTGAGTTCTCCTGGTTCACAGTCCTTTTCTTCTATAGATAAGGCATCAACTTCACATTAGCTCTAACTTCAAAGTTCAAAGCTAATAATGCATTTCAGGTAGAATAGGTTGTTTGTAGAGTAAATGGAGTCAGAGTTAATAAAAGAGAAAGTGCCCAAAGAAGCATTTCAATTCATCAAAGTTCTGTCCACATAAATGATGATGAAAACCTGTTCCAGTCATTTGTTGTGTCCCTGGACTTGTGTTGTACCTTTTTTCTTTCACAATGTAATAAAGTGAAAGCCAAAAGAAATCACTGTGACATTGCAGTTTTTGCAGTGCTTTTAGTTCATTTTACATTTATATAATTCTGCAGTTTTACTGTACTGTTTTTGTTTTTTTTGTTTGTTTGTTTTGTGTTGTTTGCTTTTTTATGGACAGCGCTCAGCTGGAGACATCATGATCCGGAATATTCAACTGAGGCATGCTGGGAAATATACGTGTGCCGTTCAGACGAAGGTGGATAGCGTGTCTATTGCCACAGATGTGGAAGTCAGAGGTAAGGATGCCGTTCACACCTTAAAACATTTACCATTTAATCAAACTTCTACATCCAAATTTTTCACTTTTTAATTTTTTTTACCTCAATCTGAAGTCTGGTGACTTAACTGACTTGTCTTCTTTTATAAATATAATTATGAACTCATTGCCTTTTAATGATGTAGCACTATAAGCCTCCTATGGTTATTTTTGTCATATTACCAAATCAAACTCTTCACCTTGACTTTCTCCCATCATACACAATCTTAGAACTAATCATGTATTTTTTTGCACTGACCTTCTGCTTTAATTTCCACTACTCATTTCCACTTAGACCATTACCAGCTAAATACAAAGCATCTTGCATTAAGACTGGTACAAATATTAATAATAAATGATAATATTAACAAATTTTAAGCAGAAGATTAAGTAAGTTGAGTAATAGTTTCTAACAACATACTTGTATAATAGAAATGAAAAGCCTATAATGCCAGATGTTTCTACAGATTTGCTTTACACCTCTAGATCATAAGTGATGGCTCTTTAATGACACAACGTGCACACATTCCACTGTAGCTACGCCACAGCTGACATCCACCTCAGAACTATAACTATGCATCAGGGCTACATGGAGACACCAGAGCAGGGCTCATTTATCTTCTGTGGGATTCATCTGTATTACTGGTGTGGTGCTGCAATGATCTTTATATACTCGATTATACAAATACTACACTTTGAAAAGTGTGAAATGTGATAAGAAAGAAAGCATTTCTTAGAACAAATCGATCTGCGGATTGTTTTGTATTTTCAATTTATTTTTTTACTTTTCCATCAAAGGCACTGTTCTGTCTCTTATCATCGCCAAACTCTACACTGTACTGAATATCATCCTTTGTGAATGAACAAATGATCCTTCTAGGTCCCCCGGGCCCCCCTGTGGACTGTCAGGTGATTGAGATTACAGAGACCACTGCCTCCCTCTCCTGGGGACCAGGAGTGGACAATCACAGCCCCATCTTCAGCTACGCCATCCAGGCCAGAACGCCTTTCTCTCTCGGATGGCAAGCTGTTAATACTGGTGGGTTGGTTTCATCTAACAGTCGGTATGTAGATGGAGTGAATGTGAAACTTATTGAGTAGATAAAAACGAGTGAGGGGTGCAACTGGTAGACTTTTCAAACAGCACACATAAAATGACAGTAAATAACACATCACCTTGGCTTATTTTCAGTAGCAGATCTTGCACGACTTTGATGAAAGGTTATTCCTGTGATGTCTTTCAGTTCCTGAACTGCTCAGGGGGAAGCAGCTGTCAGCCACTGTCACTGACTTGAGTCCCTGGGTGGAGTATGAATTCAGAGTCCTGGCAACCAACAACATAGGAACAGGAGAACCGAGCAAACCCTCCAAGAAGACCCGCACCAAAGAAATGCGTATGTATCGGATTTCCTCTTTTCGTAACTGCGACACAAATTGTTTGTGGATCATATGTGTAGACATAGAAATTCTACATCTACAGAACATCCCCCACGGTGCACAACACATGAAGAAACAAAATTCACCACATATTTACTGATGCCAGGCAGCTTCACTTCAGACAGTTTCACATGTGTGTAGGGGGGAGAAAAAAACAACATCTCTTTAGTGCAGTGCGTAAAAATAACTGAAGTATGCTTAGTTCACAATCAGCATGCATAAAATCTAGTCAAAGAGATTTACATTTATATTTTTCTTAACATTTTATTTATTAAATCGGCCGACCCACAATGTGTTAATAATACATTCATGGGAATAAATGTACACATTCACATAAACACCCACATTTAGATGCATTGAAAACAAATAATTAAAGAACTTGGAAACACACTAACCAAATACACATGTAAGTACGAACTTGAATCTGACATGTTTAAAATACCTCAAACTTCATGTGTTCAAATTGTAGATAAATATATTACTTTATGAACTGGTGGATACTTCCATGTGTTAGTTCCCAGGGTGACTCCAGCCAGAGTGAACGGCGGTGGTGGAGGACGTTCAGAGCTGGTCATCACTTGGGAGGTAAACATGTTTCACATACAGTACATTCAGTTGTTTTTGCTTGTGTGTATTTGCTTTTATTTATGTGCTGTTTAATGTGTGATACAACTCTCTACAGCTGTAATCAATAACTTACCTTGCATACCTTTGTGCCCCCACAGTTTCTGCACTGACATGACCTTCTAGCATCAGTTTGGTCATTCAGTTCTGTTAATGTGAAATTTGTCTTTGATATTTTTTATAGTATAAAAGCACTTATCCAGACAGCATGAAAAGTTTATATGAGGCTTGCAAGGACACCCTTAGCACTATTCCTTCAATGCATAGCTGCATTTGTTTTAGATATTAATAGCTTTAATAGCAATCATCTTGAATCATCCGTCTTAGTCATCTCATACCTCCCTAGCCTGTTCCTGAGGAACTGCAGAGTGGTCCAGGCTTTGGATACGTGGTGGCTTTCCGCCCACTCGGGGCACAGGGCTGGATGCAGGCTGCTGTCACATCCCAAGATGCTTCCAGATATGTCTTCAAGAATGAGAGTATCCCGCCTTTCTCCCCTTACCAAGTCAAAGTTGGGGTTTACAACAACAAGGGAGAAGGTCCTTTTAGTCCAGTGACCACCATCTACTCAGCGGAGGAAGGTGGGTACTTTAAGGCAAAGCAGTCATCAATGTCCTATGTTACAAAAGGACTCCTTAAGGTTTAAACACAAGTTCTCGGGGACTTTGTCATGTTTACTGGATAGACAAATGCCTTGCAGGCAGGGGTGGCCTTAGCAGGTTTTGGTTTGCTGCTTACACAAACAACAGAATGTGGTTTGTTCCTGAAAAGCTGAACACAAAAAAAGTAATTTCATTGTGCCCAAGGTCTGTTTATATCAAACTGACCAAATTCCAAAGTGTTCTCCAAACACACTCATCTTACGCTTGACTTAGACTTTACAGGTGCTTCATTTATTTAACAGAAAAAATGTTTTATTGTGTTTTAACACAAATATTAATATGGATAGAGCTACAGCACAGTCAATAAGTGCTGTAGACACATAGATCAACCACATCTTCCCTCTCCTGACTATTCTGTGTCTTTCAGAGCCCACCAGAGCTCCAGGCAGGCTCAGGGTGAGGAGTGTATCTGCGTCCGAGGTAGAGGTCACCTGGAAGCCGCTGGCCTGGAGTAACAACTATAGACGCATCCTTGGTTATGAGGTCAGTCAAACACATGCCCACACAATAGGACAATGTAGTGAACAGTGCCGACAGCTAGTAGCATCAGTTTTGCCGATCCTTCTGTGTCAGTGTCCATACGATTATTTATTTGTGTAAGTAAAATTACAGTATACAAGCATGATGAACCCCTCCAGTATTTACACCCACAGTTATATAGTTATGTACTGTATTTACAGATGGGGGTATAAAGTAGTCGATTTGATACACTTTTAAAGTGCCACCATGTGTATTTTTTTTCTCTTCTTAGTTGCAGTATTGGGGGGAGAAGGAAAAACAAGACACAGCCAGTGTGATCAGGACAGTGGGGAATAAAACGTCATTGGTCATTAGGGATCTGGAGGGCAGCAGTACCTACTATGTGTCCCTGCGGGCGTATAACAGCGCTGGAGTGGGTCCACACAGCAGCATAGTCAATGTCACGACCAAGAAACCACGTAAGGACGCACCACATGTTGTGGGGACTGACCGTGTGTGTTTTCTGTATCGTTTACATTTTTAATCTCTGCATGGTTCTTGTGGTGTATATTATAACGTATATAAAGTATTTAGACCTCTGACCATTTACACAACAACCTCTACACATTCTACACACAGCCCATAGTGACAAAGTGAAAACATATATTTAGGCATTTTTGCAAATTAAGTAAAATGAAGAACGGAAACCTTGTTTTTACAAACTTAAATTCAGTACCTTGTAACTGGTAGCTGTTCCAGCTTTGCACACATGGGTTTTTGCAGGTTATGTCATATCTCCTGGCAGATCCTCTCAAGCTTTGTCAGACTGGATGATAAGCATGTGTGAACTGCGATTTTCAGGTGACTCCACAGATGCTTTATGGTGTCTGAACTTGGGCTGGGCCACTTTAGGACTGAGACTTGTCCTGAAGCCACTCCAAAATTGTCTTTGCTGTATGCTTTGGGTCACTGTCATGCTAAAAGGTGACCTGTCGCCTCAGCGTCAGGCTGCATGCACTTTGGAGCAGGTTTTCTTCAAGGTCCTCTCAGTAGATGACCGTTCTGACAGTGTCTATGTCCTTGTTGCTGTGATGCACCCTCATAACCATGTTTTACATTGGGGATGGTGTTAGCTTGATGATGAGCGGAGCATTGTACTTGGAATTCAGCCTAGAAGCCCACGAGTTTTATTTTGTGTCAGAATCTTTGCAATTGTTTTGTCAGATTGATTTAAATACAGTATGAATGGTATTGTGATCCTTATTGAACTGTTTTGCCAAATGAAAAGGCCCGATTGTTTCTGTAAATGAGAGATTTATTCAGTATATATGTAAGAGTTTTCGTTTTTATTAACTGTTAGTGTTTCTCACCAAAATAACCATCATATATAGGTCATGTCTAAAATGTGTTAAGGGTCATAAATCATTTTGAGATAAAAGTTTAGTTGGCATCAGCTGGTAGTCTTCATTAACATAATTTTTGCTGGTATATTTTTTCTTGGCATTGCATTAAATGAATAGTCTGGAACTGCAGAGAGTTTTACACCACTTCCTTTCTTAATTTACCGTCACACTCCATGATTTGACATGCAGGTCAAGCTGGCAAATGAGATCTATTCAGCTGTCTTGTGGTATTATGGCCAGCATGCATTTCTTTACCTCCCTCTGCAGATGACAGGATTTTGTATCATGTCATGTGTGTGCTCATGTGCATCCTTGTAGACTGAACAGTCTCACAGAGGTGGTTAGGAGCTTATAAAGTACCTTTACCTTTGTTGTTTTTCTCTTTCTCTTTTCTCCACCTTCTCCCATCGTCTTCCACCAGCTCCTAGCCAAGCCCCGGCCAAAATAATGTGGGACACTTCCAACTCCAAGGTCATCCTGAGATGGGACCAAGTACATGCTCTGGAGAATGAGTCAGAAGTCACAGGATATAAGGTACAAAGTGGACGATTTTAAACTTCTCCAGTAGAGGATTTTCAAACTGAATGGGCTGCAGTTTTGACGAGTGAATGGTTTTCAAATAAAAATATACAGATGACAGAGGTGCAATTGTCCATTTACTTCATGAGTTCACTGAGGTTTTTGGACTGCATATTCATATTCATCTTTATAAACACTGTTTATAAGTAAGGAAGCATCTAAAATTCTCACATTATTATTAATTGTGGTTATTTGTAAGCACATGAAGTTCTATTCCATACTGATTTCAGGTTCAGTGTAATATGTAGGTGCATATTCATTTCATCTTTTAAATAATCAACAATTGATTTTCTTTAAATTGTATTTTTAGTCAAATAATTTTAGCAATACGCATAAATATACAGCTTTTTAATGTGCTGGCCAACATGGAGTGACTGTAGGAGACAGGGAGATTATTTTATTAACAGACGATTGTCATCTTTCGAACCAAATGACATATGACTTAGATATTTTAGGAATCCTTTTGAAGCACACATGTGAATATGAAACTATGAGTGAGTCTAGGTCACCTACAGTTGTTGGACATTATTCTCACCACATTGAAAGGAACATTCGAAAGTCACCCTTACTGTGTCCACAACCCAGAGCCAAGCCGCAGCTGAAACATCAAGATTGATGCATTAGTCCTTTAACCTCATCACCTGCGTTATCTCCTCTGGTGACATAACACAGTCATCACAGTCGGTGCACATTCATTGTCTACTTGGATTGATCTTTTTTAGTTTTAGAGGCAGCACATAAAAACACAAGTTCAGATTTTCTTTCAAGAGCACCAGCAAGAACACTTTGAAACCACCCGTAGGACGTATAGTGTTTGGATTGCTTTCATGCCATACCTCACGTTGTTTCATCTTTCCCTCGTGTCTTCCTGTAGGTGATGTACAGCCAGGACAAACACAGCCGTCCAAATGTAGTGGAGACCAACACCACCTCCTTAGAGTTGTCGCTGCCAGTCAACCAGGACTACGTCATTCAGATTAAACCCTTCAGTGAGGGAGGAGAAGGCATCAGCAGCCGCCAGATTACCATCCCCAAGATAGCAGGTGGGACAGTCCTGACACATGCAACATGAAAAGTGACATCTCTGTTTGTGAGAAGTGAATGCAGAAAAACGTGTTCAGCTGAGCTGCCTGCCTGCACAGAACCATGCTACACAGCTGCGAAGAGTACATCTAATTTCTGATTTCCCTTATCTAAGACAGTTCTCGAAAAATCCCAGAGAAATATAAAAGTATGTCTCTTTTAACCAAAGACTAAAAAGTCTAGTACTATAAACATGGCATATGCTGTAGGTTTTGTTTAGTGTCCTCAGATAGCTGCAATGCATTTTGGTCTTTTGAGACTGCTGAATAGAAAGAATAATCTGAAATACAAATTTACAAGGGACATTTTCCCATTAAATCTTCAAATGAGCAGCTTCTCTTTTACAGTTAGCTGTAAAATACAGTTTCCTATCCACAGACTGGCGAGTATGTATCATCAAACAAGAAAATTGACATGCAAGGAATATTGCCAGTAGCAGGAAAGTGGATTTTTCCTTTTAATCAAACGAACGGTTGTTGTGCCTGCCTCACTAGTGTAGCTCTGAAAGTCAGGTTGTCCCATAGTCGAATGCAGCATACTAGTGCCATCTATGGATGGAGTTGTGTGCTCACACCACACACGTCTTCATACTGAAATCATTTCCTTTAATTTCACTGTTATGTCTATTCTCTGAAATTAAGGTTTCATATACTATAAATCAACACAGCACATAAAGCCACTTTTAAAGAGCTTATTTTATTTCCATAGATTTTTAGATCGCCACAAAAACTACATATCAATGTTTTTTTTTATTATTTGTTTGTGCATTTCAGGCTTCATAGCCATGGGAGCAGCTCCGGAGTCCTCTGCATCTCCTTTGGTCAACCTCGCAGCCCTAATCTTCACAGCCAAGACTGTACTATGACAGAAATGTGCAAGAACCAGGCACTACTGCTTATAAAGAGGAGAAACAGCAGGTTAAAGACAGCGAGAGGCTGACAGAAGTATTTCCACCTGCTCCTTACTCAACACTACTGAATCTTTCCTTTTCTTTCTACAAAGATGTCTTTGTGTGGAGACTTTTCCTTCACCTATCTAAAGGAGTTACTGAAAGGAACTGGCTCTTTCAGAAGTTGCTTTATTGTACTGAAAGGACACTGTGACTCTGCTGCAGTCCATTTGAAGATGCCTCCCTCTGACCAATGGATATCCTCATGTGGTTTTAACCTTGGAGGCCCAGTTTTGTGTGATGCACAATAGGATGTGTATGTTTTCTCTGTGGGACTGTTGAGTGGATATGTACAGTACCAGTGTACCAATGCACTTTTCTTGGATGATGGGATTTTATCTGAACTGGTCACCCAGGAGACCTAGCTCATTCATTAATGAATGAAGTTGTAAGTTTGATTAAAGACAGAAATGGATGAAGTCATCTCCTCCTTTCTGGACTGTCTTTGGGAAATGTTCTGAACTGAACATTGTTCTGGAAAATCAATTGTTACTAATCCCTGCCAAAATCCCTGGGGATACCCTTAGCCTCTTTGCTTTATTACAAACCAGAAACTGGGACCTTTGTTACTTTGCCTGGATTTTACTTAAGCTTTTATGTTACACCATATTACACTGAGACCTCACAGTTGCAGTGAAAGTGACTGGAGCCAAAGGTATTGAGTCAAAAAGGTTCAATTCCACCTGTTATATCATTGTGAGAAAATACAGTGTGTACATCCCCCAAATGGCTTCCACTGTAAACAGCAGACTTGTATTGATTAATTGATGTCTTACTGTCCTCCCTAATCCATGATAAGTGTCTAACAAAGGTACACTGAGCAGTGTGACAAGCATTGTTGTACGATGTATGTATGAAATCCTCAGGTCCTAAATGAGCCTTAAGTCTTATGATTATTGTCCATATAGTTATTTCTCAAGAGATTTTTATTTATTCTCCTTCTCTGTTCATCTGCAGTGTGGCTCACTCATGTTATAATTCATGTACACTTTTGTTAGAACATATTTCTGGGCAACTGGGGCTCAGAAACAACATGCCTTTCTCCCTCGTCTGTCATGATTGGCATTGTAATACAGTGTGGCAGTGACTGCGAATTTTTCTAACATAGCTTATTACACAGTAGCGATGGTATTCTACTATCAGCTGCTATTTGGCATGAGGTTGATCAGTGTATGTATCTACGTGGCATAGGATGTTTGAATGGGTAAACCTGCTTTTAATAAATATGCCATTTTCCTTATGTCCTTGTTTGATGTCAGAAGAGGCCAAACATTTGTGCATTTCAAATGTTGGTGCTGGTTCCTCATCAGACACACTAGCAGATTTAGTTCGCTGTGATGGACGACTAATAGTAAGTGCTTTTTTCTTCATCAAGCTGCTGTTTCTAAGTTCAGGTGTTTTTACAATTTCATTAAATTGACATTATTGTCATATTCGCAATTAGTGGCTAAGGGCTTCTATGCTTTATTTTAAAGTCATTATGATAAAAGTGAACAAGCAGATGATGTCTCTTGATGTCTTTGTGGAAGACAGTGTTGAGGCATTTACACATTTGGTTTGAAAACATTAAACATTCCAAATTTAAACATGGCAAGTTTGGAGTTTCTGGGAGCATGAAGTAAATACTTTGTGCTGCAATGCTCCATACAGTTATAGATCAGGAGTTGACATTTTTAAATCTCATTTTAATCTTTTAAAGTCTGTTGAACTGTAGATTAATGTCAGTGCTTACGCATTACCACTGAACCGATAATAGATCAGTATCTTAACAAGCACTAAACATAATATTGCTCCTTTCTTTCCAAAACTATAGGAAGCTTTTTTGCAGCCACACTAAATGTACTGAATAAGCCCTAGAACCGCAAGTAATTGGTACAGAAAAATATAGTTGTGTAAAGACTTAAAAATGCATTTCATACTATATTAGTAGCTGTAATCCCCCACGAATATACACCTGCTATAATAAGACAGATCAAACAGAAGGATCCCCCATCTCATCTTGTTCTTTTTTCTCTCTTTATTCATGTCAAAGAAATGCAAGTACAATGTACAGCAAAGACACAGCATCAAGCAATGGAGAGCAATAGAGCAGAAGAGATGAAGCTGCTGAGGAGGAGGAGGAGGAGGGGAGCTCTGTACAGAGAGGAGTGGGCTAGATTTAAAGATCAGCCAGAGGTCGTCCAATGGGACATCAGCACCTGGTGTCTCAGCAACAGCCAAGTGTCTACGATTAATCACAGTCTGGTTATTACTTGTCAGACTCCCAAGAGCAGGCCTTTTCCTGAACAAAGGGTGGTAAGTTTGACCTTACAGGTTGGTCTAAGGATGATCTGGAAAAATTTTGCCTATATGTTAGACAACCCTAGAGAAAGATGGTGAGAATTATTCCAGTGGGATGTGCTAAATGTTGTTGCAAAGCTTTTTCTTTAGATAACTGGTGCCCCCTGGTGTACATCATACCCATGGCCTTTAACTACATTTTCACGATCTACCAAACATCACCAAACATACAGTACGAGGTATGCATGGCCGCATACCCACATCATTAGTTTACTATCACTTTAAAGGATTTGGAACCAAAATATGAAACAACAGGAGGAGGTTACGTTACACATGTGAACACTGACTGTAAGGTTTAGTGTCTGAAAGCCAGAGTTATACCTCAGTATACTTTCACAAACCTGATATGACAGGTTTTAAAATTGTTTCCTCAATGTTAAAAGTTGAATGATTTTGCTGCTGCATGTACTGATTTTAAATACATTTGCATAAAACAGTTTTTGCAAGGAGGTGAAAATTTTGCAGGTAATGTAAGGATACCGTAATGAAAGGAAAACCTTGCCATGTCAGGTTTTGTGTTTGACTTTCTGGCACTTGTGTAATTAAAAGCAGCTAGTTCATATAAAGTTTTCATACAAAATCAGAGTTTGTACAATTTCACCCCTACCATAATTGGCACACTACATGTCTACGGCATCCCTTTAATATTCATGTACCCAGCCACACAACTAAAAGTTCAACGATGGTGCTCATACTGTTTTTTTGTTTGCTTTTTTTAACACCAACTTGCTTGAAGGACTCAGATCCATCATACAGTTTCAGCAGAAGAAGAAAGTTTGTTGTAGATAATTTTTTTTCAAAAGGTGTGAAAAAAACATCAGCAAAGCTAAAGGCAACGTAGGCCTACTTTACGTTTCTACCAACTGATATGTTGACATAGTTAACAACACTACTGGCTGCAAATGAGATGAAAATGTTAAAATGCCACTGTGCTGGGGATAAAAAAAAACTAAACATATCGTGTGCTTGACTTTCTTTACTGATTAATATTCTTAATTTCCTGTGAGGAAGTTTAATTTCCCATTTTATGTGTCAGAGCTCAGATTTGACTTTGGATTGTGAACAGTTTGCCCCTTTCATCTTTGTTTCCATGTTATTTCTTGATGATAATGGAGCTCATGATCTGTTTTAATTAATTAATATCGGTATTACTTAATTACAATCCAATAATGCAAGAATTATCATGCAATCATTACCTCAAATACTAGTTTTCTGATGCTGCAAGGTTGTGAGCCTGCACATCTCTACTACACAAAATGGTGTACAAAGTGGTTTTATATCCAGCTGAATCCTGAAAGTCTAGAGATTGGACACTTAGAGAGAAACTGGGTTCATTCTGAAACATCGCCATGCTCAGAAGCTACATCGCAACCATCTGAATAAAAGGTATTCTGTGTGTTTTAACAGCTCCTAATTTCCAGATAAATGTGCAAAATACAATCAAAATCCATCATGATGCAGCAACTCAAATCATATCCTTGTACACTTGCCACCCACACATCACAGTGAAATATTAAAAGTGACACTTACAGTACAGAGAGAAGAATGGTGATTAGTCTAACTCTGACTTTGGTCCTTAACACTTGATTAAACACCTCCAAAGGACATTGTGGGAAGAACATGATCATCCTCATCGGTCAGTGTGAAGGGGGTGGGCCAAAGCTCATTTTTTCACTTGACTGGCCATGTAGGAATGTATTTGTGAGTTTTTTTTCAGCACACAGCATAACTAATAAGCGAACATATGTGAATTACATTCCTCTGTGTGGCCATTTTTTAACATATTCCTTTTTCCCCAAATCATACTCTGTGCATGACATGAGTAACAACACATGATTGTTGCTTATTCTCCAGTGTGAACAGATTAAACAAATCTTTTCTGCACAAATTCCCTTTGACCTTTAATAAATAAATGGTTAGATTTCAGAGACCCTGAGAGCTTTGCAGGGAATTCAGTCCGAATATCACCTTTTCTAACTGAATTAAACCGTTGTTTTGTCATCGCTTGGCTTACAAGCAAAAGGATGACATTGACTTTTTTGGCAACATAACTGCCAAACCACTCCACTGAATGTAAATGACGTAAATAAAGAAACGTGTAAATAAATAAAAACGATTTGAAAGGAGTCCTCTTTCAGCTTTGTGTGTGTAGACGAGCAGCTCCACTTGATCACCGCTGGCAGTTGACTGTCAGTAGGGATGGTGGGTGGCAATTTCAGATCCAGCACTTACATTTCTGGTCCAAAGGGGGGCACTCTCATCTCAAGAAATCAGGACTGCAGACAAGAGACACAGTAGACAACCTTAAATCCCTGAATCAGAGAGCAGGTTGTGGAGCTAAATCCTGGCTACATCTTATCTTTTGAAGTCTACATGGCATCTGTACCTCTGATACACTGTGACGATCCTCAGTAGATGATTCTGTTTCCCTGACAACGACCGCCTTGGTCACCTGCATGTCTGGATGCTGCTGCTTTGCTTCCTGTATTGCAATAGCAAGGGCCTGAAAGAAAACAGTGACCTGTGTGAGAACCTG
The DNA here is from genome assembly GCA_900302695.1 of Helostoma temminkii. Lineage (NCBI taxonomy): Eukaryota > Metazoa > Chordata > Actinopteri > Anabantiformes > Helostomatidae > Helostoma > Helostoma temminkii. The sequence continues at coordinate 45,550 of OMLM01009989.1, read as the reverse complement.
ATACTCTATAAACTCTATGAAATATAGATTATAAATATTTCCAATATTTAACGAATAACCAGCATAGACAGTTAAACACTTGTACTGGTAGAAACACATTTCTGATCCAGAGACATCCAGCAGCTACAAATGTGAAAAACTTCACCATCCACATGACTGTTTTGACTTCACTGTTTCATCCACAGCTCATTTCCTCACCTGTTCTTGGTCAACATCATCGTCTCCTGTAATTATAATCCTCTTCTCAATCCTGGTTTCTGAATATCCTCCTTTCACTGTCTGCAACACACAATGGGAAACAATAGCCCACATTTAACTGTATTCAGAAAGGATTAGCCAACTACTCATTTTGCAAATGTTGCGCGACGCTTCTTTATCATTGTTACTGTGTGTGTTTTAAGTAAAATTTGAACTTTACCTTGGTGACATGAGTGGTTGCAGAGGTAACATTTTCAGTGAAGAGGATGGGCGACCCTGATGTCTCCCTTCCAAGACTGCCCATGTGCACCTGAGGAAGAAGAGCTGGCAGCATTAGACAAATACTGTAAACACACACACACACACAAATCACCACAGACTATAACACAAAAATGTTAGACCTCAGGACGTCCAGTCTTACATGTATTTATGATTTAATGTCTCTGGACTTTATAAGTATGTTTAAACCTTGCAGAGCAGGACTGGGCATTGTACTCACAGGGGATACACTCTGTCTTGTAGAATAAGAAACTTCACTCAGGCCAGCAATACCATGATCCTGAAACAGACAAATGAATTGTTATATTCATGACAGCTGACATGCAGTTTCATGCATCACATGATTATTGTTTTCAGTTGTAGTTGTACAAATGTTCTCCTACAGATGTGCAATTAACCTGATCTGTGAACTCCACAATGGTTGTAGTGACCTCTGACCCGTTGGGCTGAGTTTCCGTCCTCACATCTGTCTTCCTCACTGTCGGCGTGGGCATGACATCACTGGCCTCCCTGCTCAGGGGTGTGACGGCAGGGAGGCGACTGGTTTCTCTCTTTGACTGCTCTCTATCCACTGACGATGACGTTGGCACTGACCTCTTTGGTTTCTTGGGAACTACAGGCTTAAGAGATGGAAAAACCAGTTTTAGTTTTTACACGAGACAGATGAACTTAAAAGCCTGGTACTTTTTAGTAAAAGTAGGGATTAAAAAAACAGTTGGAGTCATTTTGTGTGTAAAAATGAGGATGAATAAAGTAAAGCATATGAAGCAGATATAGACAAAAGTGCATATAAAGCAAAAGATAAAGTAAGTTACTGTTGTGTAACATGCAGATTAACTATGTTACAACCTGTGCCTAAGAGACATTTTATCATTGAAGTTTTTAAAAAAAGAGCAGAAGCTTAAAATTCCCTCAGGTAGCCTGCCTAACTACTCCTTTATTGCACAGTCACTCGGTTTTGGAGAACGACCTGCTGTAGGCAAATTTACGCATTCTTTTATGATGGATTTAGCTCTGACCCATGAGATATTCAGTTAATTCGATATCATCGTATCCCTCCCCTGACTGGCGCTTTTCAATAACCTCGCATGGAGTGTTCTTTTGTCATCATAATGTATTATTTGGACCTTCCAGGTATGATTGTATTTATACCACAACCCCTGAAACACACGTTTACCTGTCAGACAGATGGCTTCCCACCCTGAGCCTGATTCTGCTGAAGGTTTTTCTTCTCCACTCTCCTCTAGTGCTGTTTTGGGTTTTCACTATAATTCTGCATAGATGTATTCTGTATAATCTGAAATATTACATTGTAAAGTGCGTTGAAATTACTTTAGTTATGATTTGGCACTATATAAATAAACTGAACTGAATTTATTGCACTCAGGTGATCGCCATTTAACTAATTGTGTGATGACTTAAACCTACCGGCTGCACAGTTGATAAATTAGGCAATGATTGAACTTTCAGTTTTATATTTTTAATTCATTGATGATACTGTGTGGAGATCTTCAGATTTTCACATTGACACTTTGGGTGTGATCCCACCACAGTGTGTGCGTAATTGTTATTCATTTCAACCACAGTATAAATGTTGTTATTGCTGCATGTTTATGGCTTTCATTCATGTTTACCATTATCCAGCTACTGCTCAGGCAAAATACAGCTTCTAAACAGAACTGAACACCAATTCATCAACAGCTTGCTTTGGTGGTATTGATTGTGTCACATGAGGGGGGTTAGGAGGAATAGAAATGCCTTCACTCTTACCTTTCACACATTCTCACGTGGCTCTTAATTTAAAAATATGCAGAGATAAAACACTTCTGCTCACACCTGCACTGCAGTTTGATTGAAGTAGGACCAATATGCATATTTTTAGGTGCCTAAAAATAGTATCGCTCTTCTCACTTGCCTGAACAAGTCAAATAAAAGCAACTTAGGACTCAAAGTTTTTAAACACAGTTGATGTGAAAACTACCTGCACATCAGGCCGTTTGACCTCTGGTCGGACTTCTTCAGCCTGGATATGTTTGGCAGGAGGGCTGCTGCTGGCTCCTCTGGACAGAGGAGCTGACACTAATGGAGGAGCTGGTTCAGAGGGGCCCTGCTGCTGGAGCAGGTCGATGCCCAGACACAGACCCCCATCGGGAGACAGATCCCTCTCCCCCAGTTCGGACATGCCCCTGGAGAACTCCTCCATCCCTGTGTGCAGGTCTGTGAGGACTGTGAAATCCACCTCAGCTTCCAAGCTAGAGGTAGAGCTGACTGTGATACTGGAACATTTACGCTCGATGCCCAGGTGGGTTTCCTTTAGGTACAGAATCTCATGGTCCTGGTCGTCCTCTGAGACAGAGCCCAGACGTCTCTCCCATGGCTCTCTCTGCAGAAACAATAGACAGCGAATGTGTTCCTTTTTGGTTGAGCAATTTAACACCCATTCAGAACTTTATACTACTGGCACATATACTAATCAATTTAAAATGTAGACCCATTTTCTAATAATAAAACTTTAATAGCCTCAGAAAACATTATAAATAGGTTGTTGTGTAGTGTCTGCGAGTCAGTTTAAAATCCTGTGCCTTCAGTTTTAGTAATAACATCTTGAATAAAAATGTGTTAAATAACAGATCCAGAGGAGTGGCTGCAGCAGAAAAGAAATAAGACAGTTGGAGCGGAGGGATGACTCACTGAGGCTTCGTTGAGAGGCTCCTCATGAATAGCAGGTGTAGGAGGTGTCTCCTATAGAGCGGAAACAAACAACAACAAAACATTAATATAAATATTAATAAAACGTGCATTCATAGATAGGACAACAGACACAGACCATAATACCTCTACCACAGTTTCATGCGTGCACAGTAATTGTATGAAAAAAGGAGTGGAAGAGTGGAAATCAAATTTTTTTTGTCACTGAATTTTCACATTATGGTCTGTTTACAGCAGCAACATATGGCTGATTAAAGCATGAACCGTCATATTTAGAGAAACAATGTTTTTTATTCACAATATGACTTTGCTTAACCTAATGTTTCCACTGCTTTATTATTCAGGATATGGAAACAGTTCATCAACTTCAAGTATGTTAAACTTGCACAAACAATTCACATTCCCAGAGAATTCGCAGGTCTACTGTCAGAAGCATGCACATAGGGTATGTTTCACAGGCTGACATCATTAAAAATGACTGCAAGTGCAATGGTACTGCCATGCACTGAAAGGTTAGATATTTCAAAGTCTCTTTCAGGAAAAAGGCATTCATATTCATAAATGTGGCATATGAATGCCTAAGCCCTGAAGAGGTTTGGCAGCTCTGCAGCCTGTGATTACATCTAATCGCCTTATTCATTTTCTACTACTGCTACAGAGGTGCCAAGGCAGAACATTTGGTTCAAATGCCCTTCTCAGCCATTTATAAAAAGGATTTAAATTATGTGAAAAAGAGGTTTCAAAGAAAAATGGTGGAAAGGTCTTGCACTCCTTGCAACAGCAGCCACCTTTATTCTGTGAGGATGTTGGAAGGAGAGACCAGTTGTTAACGAGACAAGTTAAGGTGGTTTAAAAGGGACGCCTGAAGCTTAAGCAATGGGAACTTTGCTTAAAGGCCCGCAGGGTTCTGAAATGGCCAAGCAGATGTCAGGCTTTGCGAAGGGGAACAAGGGAAAGCAAAAAGCTCCTTGGCCCATGGACGTGAACTGAGTCGGTCAATGATGCGATGTGAAGGAACGTAAACTTTTGCTTTCTCATACACAGCCACATGAGTTCTGAAGTATGTGTGTTTTTAGATGGTAAAAACAAGATTTGCACGACATTGCCTGAAGCTCATGCAATGTTTTACTTTCCGATGACTGACAAAGAGGTTGAGGGCAGATGTTTTACCGCTTGCTTCCTCTTGGCTGTTTCTTGGGTGGGTGTCCTATAGTGGATGTGGCTGTTGTCCATGTTGCTCTGTCTGTCTCTGGACCACTGCGTTTTCAGAGGAAGAGTTCGAGGAGGTGCGGTTGGAAATTTGGAACTAGACGGGAGAGTGTCTTTAAACTCCGAGTTGTTTTGAAAATGATCTTCATGTAGCAGGCATCCTCTGGTCCACTGACTTTGCCCTGTTAGATCTTTGCAGTCTCTGAGCTCCTGTTGTCTAAAAAACTCATTTTTAATCTGTTGATGTTGAGCTTGCTGCTGACAAAACATTGAAGCTTCACCGTGGTATTTTGTAGCTGCTGTGTTTTCCTTGACAACATCTGTGGCAGATTGCAGTACAGTATAATCATCCACTCTCCTCCTTGCCTCACAGAATCCATCTTTTGATTTTATCATCTGTACATCCCCAGTTGCACCAAAGATACTTCTATCAGAGTGGCTTTGAGTTTGAGAGTTTACAGCACCTTTGTTCTCTTTATCCAAAGACTTCTTTGATCTCTGTGGTTTGAGAGGTACTATTTTGGTGACTTCTGAGTGCGAGTTCCCAGTTTTGTTGCAATCTTTTGCTCTCATGGGGCTTGGGTCTTTTATTTTCCAGGTCTCACAATGGCTCGCATCACGCTGACTTGTGGCTTTGTCCTTTGGGAGAGTGTCTAGAGCCACTGAAGTCTCAAAGGTTTCTGGTCCTTCTCGATGATTGTGCTCAGACTGACAATCCCTCACATCTCTGTTTTTCACTGCACTTCTCTGTTTATCCATTGGGGAGCCATATCCATTTTCTTGAATGGCATTTGTCGCTAATAAAGAATCATGATACCCATTATTTGCCAAGTTATCACCCATGGAATTCATATCAGTTAGTCCTGTTGCTGTATAGTCAGTTTCCTGTTTCAGATATGTTCCAGGTCTAGTTCTTAAATGATCCCAGGGTGTTTGGCAGTTGTTCAAATTTACTTCAGTCACTGAAAATGTATTTCTGTCCTCAGAAGAGGCCTTACTCCTTTCCACTTTAGAGTAAGAATCCAGTGATCCTTCATAAGCATCCTGCTTGTCAATCAATTTGGCACCACCGTTCGCCTATGTTGACATAGAGTAGACAGGTTCATTAGCCTAGCTAGATATGCTGTCCTGTCATTTTTATATCATTGCTACCCCACATTAAAGTAAAATATCATTCAAAAAGAAGCATCATTACTGGGGCACTTGTGACAAGGCAAACTGATGTTTGTTTTTATATTATGTTCTGCATTTCGACAGAGTATAGGTAAAATAGACAGGCTGGGAAAAGGCTGACAAATACAACATTTACAAACATATACAGAATAGGACACAAATTTTATTACAGTAGTAGGTTTGATTGCTTTTGAATAGGATGTTTGTCTTACCGATTTCCGCTCTGGGGTTCCTCCTGGAGGAGTAGCTGAGGAGAGGCGTTTCTCCCTCTGAGCCATCTTGCTGTTAGGCTGCCTCAAAGCCCTCTTCAGCTCATTGATACTGGCCTGGTGTTTTTGTAGGACGTCCTCTGGCTTGTCCAAAAACTGCTGCTCACACAGTAAAGAGCCCATCAGAGACACAAATTAACATACCGTTTATTAATATTAGATGCAATTATTTCTAAAAATAAAAAAATTTGGACCGAGGCATGGTACACAATTGTTCTGCAACTATGATGACTTATAATTCTATAAGATCAAATTAAAGTTTAAAAATGTCCTAACTAAACTGGCAAATTGAATTGAGCAGTATAAATTTCTTATGAATATGAATGAACATGAATTATATTGTGACTCATTGAACATGTAATAGTGTTTGGAGGATGCATCACAAAGACACTAATTTGTTTTGATTTCCTTTTTGTGATCAAAGGAAAGATTTTAACTAGTAGTTCACAAAATTTACATGCATAAATAATTAGTATTTCTGTAGTAATACAGCAAATTATCACAGTAAGTCTGCAAAAACTAACCATTTTTTTAACAGGTACACTTATGAATAAGGAACCACGGCACACCTGGTGAGGTTCACACACAGCACATGCCATAAAGAGAGGGCAAGCAGTACCTCCTGTTTGGGCCGAAGGATGGCCAGATCCTTGTCCAACAGATGAGGGAGCCCAAGGTGGGGCAAGTGAGATGAAGTGAAGGTTTTGAGCAAAGCAGAAGGTTGAGGATTGGGTTGGGAGGAGTACAGATGCGTGCAGAGACAAAGAGTTCAAGTGCTGCAGGTGAGTCAAAAAGGCAGGCAGCCAGATGGACAGACAAACAAACAGTTGACACTATTGGGCTTTGGACTAAAAGCCTAAGACCTTTAAGCCATTTTAATGTTCTGCCAAGAAGACAGGGACAATCCGTGTCAGTGTCAGCCAATTGATAATTAATGGAGTCATGTATTGACCAAACTTAAATGCTTGGAGAGAGGGATTATTCCCATACTTCTTCATCCAAAGATTTGGTGACAAGACATAACAAAACCACAAATGAACAGACCAGTCAGTGACTAATGCAAGGTTAAGATTTCCTATAGTACTTAACAACAAAGCCTGGCACAGGAATAATGCAGACTAGATACACTAGAATAATCTTTACTATATAAAACATGAGACAATTTTGTGCAGGTTTACAACAAATAAAAGATTATATCTGGAAAGCCAGTCTTGTGTACAAATTTTAAAAATATTTTCTAATTAATTTAAAATAATTACATTTTCATGCATCTCAGCTCAAGTACCAGGAGATTTATTAACAGGGGAACCACTGATTCATTGAATCATCCACAGTGCTTAAGGGCCATCTGTTTATCCTGCTAATAATAATCAATCCCTCTAATTTCACACAGGGACACTGTTAAATATGCATGCTGATGAACATGTTGACAATAGTAAATTTAAGCTTTTTCCACTGTAGTAGTACTCTAATAATATCTAATCTAAATTTCCACTGAGACATTTCCCAGCTGGCAGACATTTAATGAGGAAAAGAAAGAAGCTAAATAAATACATTTACAAATAAATGTATATATAATATAAATTTATATAAATCTATTTTATGTCTATTCATTTGAAGATCAATTCATGCAGTTTCCATGGATTATAGTCAGTCAAATCCTGGAACTCATGACACGTAAAGAAATAATTTCCCCTCCAGAGACAATCAGAAACTGGACAGATCGTGCTTAACAAACACATAGTATGGGTGCGTAACCCACAAAAACCAAAACTACACAGACAAACACTAAGGTCTAAGGCCAAAATACCTCTGGTTTGGAGTCTACAGGCGAGCCTGCCTCCTCACCCTGCAGGAGAGGATGTGGTGGAGGACAGAGGTCAAAGAAAAAGAGAAGAGGTTAGCTCAGAGTGTTAAGACAGGGTGAAAAGTGCTGAGTTGAAAAGAAACATCTGCAGCAAAGAGGTCAAATTAGACATTGGGAGGCAATTCAAGAAATAGTGAGTATAGAGGTGTCACACTAAGAAGTCATATGCGTCCGGAGAGAAGCAGAAAAACAGGGGAAATCAGGCCAAGGAGAAAAAAAACTGGGATGTTGTTTACAGTCTTGAACAAAAAGGAATGTGAGAGAGAAGGATGAGCAATGTTAGTAAAGTCTTAAGCCAAAGGATCAGCTTTGCACGTTTTTCTGCGTTGTCCTCAAAACTGTGATATGGTTGTCACACTTTCAATACTTAATTTACTAGATGAGTGTTATATCAATAAAAAACAGTTATAACTGGTATACATGCAGGAAAATAATAGCAGGTTTCTGATTTGAACAGTGTCGTGTCCTCTCATCTTGTACCTTGAGTTCTAAGGTCCTGGTGGGTGTTGAGATGTTGGTGCCGTGTGCCTGCCTATAATCTTGACCTCCATATCCCTCCAGCTCCTGGTCTGTGTACTGATCCTGGTCTTCATCATGATAGTGGTAATGATCATGGTCCAGGTCCAGGCTGCCCTCTTGGTCCAGGTCTTCTCTGGACGTGAACTGTGCACGATCGCTGGAGCTTCTCTGGGACAACTGGTCCATGCTATCACCGAGAGCTGAGGCTGAGAAGAGTCAATCAAACTTTAATGATCAGTGAAACATTTAACAGAACCAAATATCACATCCCATAATGAGCTGTGGATAATAAAGTTAGAAACATTCTTAATCCTCAACACCAGAGAGCTGGTAGACATACATTGCTTTCAGTCCACTCAGTTTCTAAACCTGAGGGACTGGTGCCTTGTACTTCACATAACATTGAGGAAACACAAGTGAAACTAAGTGTAGACACAGTTGAAGCACTCACCTCCATCAATGCTTCGAGGCAGCATGTACCTCTTGCTAACAGACCGATTGAACTGTGGGGCAGGCCTGTCAATCAGAGCACTGGCCTGTCTGGTCTGGGCTTGGGTTCGCCCACTGTAGCGGAACTTGGAGCCAATCACTAGGAAGCCCTTGGGGGGTGGCTCAGGAGAAACCAACCTGCAGGATGATTCATTTTGTGCAAATCAACTATACTGCAGCTTGTTGTTTTCATTTATTTAATTACACGGTTTATAATCTCATAAGGAACAGAGAAAAGCATTTTATTTCGTTTTCCTGTGTCCCCTGTTTCCTGTGTTTTGTGTTCCTGTATAAAAGCCCCCATCTTCTTTCTTAGAGAGATTTAGATGAGAAAAGAATAATAGAATTTCCATAGTATAGTCCTTAACTCAGGAAAACACTGGAAAAGATTAGCCCGGCTCTGTGCAATCTAAAATATCTAACCTACACTAACCATCTCTCATAAAGCTTCATACTTACGACACAGACATTACATATACCGTTTACTAATCAAAGTAAACTGTAGGAACTAACCATTTACCACTGGAAACTTAATACTACACAACTAAATTGTTGAAGTGTATAGATATATCTATACTTTTTGGTAAATCTGCTGAATTGACTGAAAGACTTTCTAGGCTATTCACAGAATTTAATTAAGTATTTTTAGCCCTCCTCCTATGAATTTACAGGTAAATATAATTCCTTTCAACTCTGCGACCTGTAAAAAAATTCATAATATATATAATATATAAAAATATATATAATAGTTTAATGACACATTTGTTCAGTGGCACATGTAGAAAAGCTTTACTGTGTCGAGTGTTAACTGGGTTCATGCTGGGTGCAGTGACTTAAGTGCAGAAAACAGCGCACCTGTCAATATATCTGACTATCAAGTCCTACCTGAAGAAGGTGTGGTGCTCAATGCAGACCTTCCATAATCGCTTTGATGCCCGATGGTTGGGCAGCTTGAAGCCTATGGTGCTCTCAAACTGTTCATACTGAGCAATGAGGGAGACAAGTGGAGGTGTTGGAGGAGGGAGAAGGGAGGTGAAGAAGAAAAGGTGAGTGAAGGGATCAAGTGTGGGGAAGATGGAGGGTTGGTGGCAGGGTGAATTGTGTTTACTCCGCAGCAATGGGAAAATCAATGTTTTTCTGTTTACTCGTAGAAATATATTCTCACATCTCCCACTGCCTTGTCAGGTAACTAACCTACAAATTAGCCGTTTGTGCTCCCACTCCATCAGATGTTCAGTGGTGTGAACTTAAGAAGAAGCTTTCAGATCAATACGTTATTAACAATACAACAGGTCTTTAAACATAGTAGTAGTCCGTTGATAAGACGAATGTCTGCTACACAAAAACTCTGTGGCGACAGTTTAAAATAATAATTTAAAAAAAAGCTTTAAAAAACAATGACGACCCTTTCAGAAAAATGTGAAGTGACAACTGACTTAAGAGGATAGATCTGCAGAACAAAGTATATTCACAGAATGATCCTGGATTTACAATGAACATGTCAATGTCAGTTTAACAGTGGATAGAAAACATACTGCAAATAGCCTGAAGGCTAAACAATGAAGGGGAAAAACATACAATTTTAGAAAGTTAAAATAAATCAGCATGACTATAATATGGTTCGCTTGCAAGAAAAAATCCTTGTTAAAAGTGCAAATCCTCATGACTGACTAATCAGGCTTTAAAGTCACCGTAAAGGCAGAGGAGGAGAAGAATAAAAACCTGACCTCAGGTATCACAGTGGTATCTCTGGCAGCAATAAACAATATCTGACCACATACTTCTCATCAGTTGTCACGTGGTTTGCAGATGAGATAAATCTAGTAGTAGTAGTAGTAGTAGTAGTAGTAGTAGTAGTAGTAACAAAACCAGGAAATGACTATTGGCTAGGACCAGTCAAGAGAGACAATCAAAATTTAGAGTTGGCTTTATACCGAATGATCCTTTATTCCATTTGCCTTTGCTTTGTCACGTGCTAGTCACAAGCTAGTGGGGAAGTGCATGCAGTTACTGAGCAGTGAACACATACTAAGTCAAGCAAGATGCAAAAGATAAAATAATGACTGTTTCTATTTACCTCTCCAGGGCGTATTTTAATGTAGAAGTTGCTTCTTTTGTAGGAGATCTTGAGGATTTTTGGCCACGCGAATCGGTTGATTCTGAGGCGGTCACGGTAGATGAGCAGACCATTGGCACTCACACCAAGCATTATATCAATTCCCTCTGAATCCTGATGAACACAGACTTAGAGCTTTAAAAAACTCAAACAAAAGTGTGTTGACAGTTGAAAAGTCTGGGAGTATTTCCACTGTACCTTAGCATGATGGAGGTCCACACCATACATCGAGAGCTTCTTGGCATTTTCTAAAAAGTTTACCTCTGCCTCAGCTGGACTCATTCCCCTACACAGTTTAAAGACTTAATTTATGATACAACAAATCAAAAGCACCAGCATCGACCATTACTCTCATGGCTTTTAGTTTACTGAATGAAGTCATATTTTCTCTCACCTGTAATTACGATGAAGCTCCATCACTCTCTCCTCGAGCTCACGTGTCTGGTTGGGAGCAAAGCGGAAGTCACTGACATAGTCTGGGCCATGTTCCTCTGGCTCATAGTCTCCCAGTTCAGCCTGGACGGTGTAGGAGCCCAAAAGGGCATGGGTGACAAATGAGCAGGGTAGGCGACCAGACAGGATGTCATCCCTCAGCTGCAGGCAGAGGTAGTACCTGGCGAAGCACAGAGACGCTTCTGACATTTGCTGCTACTATCTTTAAGAGTCATGTGTTTAATCTATCAGAAAACATCTGGAAGAATCATCTCAGTCCTTTTTTTGATACTGACTAAAGGGTTTAGGCACTTTGTGGCAGTCCAAAGTGAAATATCTGAGCAACTACTGGATGTTATTCATGGTGCTGAGAGTCATTTAGCCCTGAATTTAATTTAGCACCATCAGATAAAAATTTTAGTTTTTCCAATACTTTCATATGACTAAATGAGATTTATGCTAATCAACAATAGCATTCTAACAATTACTATGCTAAACACAGTGAACATGCTAAACACTGGACGTACTAAAACAACATGTTGGCAGTGTCATTGTGAACAGTTCTGCATGTTAATGATTTTAGTTTTCTAAAAAGTTACTTTTTGGTAGAATGTGATTCAGATGGAAACTTGTACCATTGCACTCTGTGGATTATTAAACAAAGTGTAAAAGCACCAGAAACAAAACCCCAGTGAAATACTGTTTCAGGAGATTTTTTTTTTTTTGCACATAAAACTAGTACAACGACTGTTAATTCCTTATCTTCCAAAAACAGTTTTCTTTAACAGTGAGCTTAAAGGTCCTTGTTGTATTCTGACCTACCTGGTGATGTCTTCAATGAGCACAGATGGGTCTGGAGGGTAGAACTTGACAGAAAACCCAAAAATCCAGGAACCAACTGTGGACAAACCATCAGCAGGGTTGATTTGCAAAGTACTGCTCACTAATTAAAACACTGTATGTGTGTAGATTTGTTGGACTGTGTGGGTGTGTGTCTGCTGCAGTTACCCCGAATTTGCTTCTTAATCTCTTTGGAGGGATCTAACCAATTCTGATAAAGAAAGAAACAGACAATTCCCCTTGAGGAATTTGACCACAGAACAATCATCCATATTCACATTTTCAAGAGCCTCTTTTAAGCTCTTGTAAGCACCTCGCTGGCTGCTCTTCTCTTTTAAATCTATTCCCTAGTTGAGTCAGATATATTCAAGCTAGAAGAAAATGGATGAAGGCTAAAAGCATCAATATTGGGGCTATAAATATATAAAACTGGCTCCCTCTGCTTAATGTCACTAGAGGTTTCATAGCGTGTGGCAGCCTCAGTCGAGAATTTTTAAAAGGCCATACCGTCTAATCACATTTTAAAAGGTTAAAGGCCATGTGTGCCACTCTCAAGCCACAAGAGGTTAAGCACAGCAAAAATGGCAACCAAGGACTTACTGCTTTATAACACCTAAAAAAAAAAAGAGTCTAGAGACTAAACAGGCTGGTTGACATTTGTTCTGAAATCAGTTACATAGTCCAACCAAAACAGTAAACGGTCCGTTAGAAGCTATAAACACGACCTTGGACTTGGTTGTGGTTATTAAAATTAAATTTTAATCAAATTATTTACAGTTCTGTAATAACTTCGCAAGTCAGTGATACATTGAAGAAGATTGAGCTGTAGTTTATATTTATGATAAAAGTTAATCGCGTACAGAATGCATGTTTGTGTATTTGGAAAATGTTAAAAACTGTTTCTTATCGTGGACAAATTCCAATGTTTGCTTTAACTGAAGCTGACTGCACAAGCTGCAGAGTTCCAGTTATACATCTTAAAATAAATAAAAGTAAACTAACTGCAGGAATATCTCCAGGTATGCTATCATAAGGTGTGTGTTTGTGTGCCTGACCTTGGCGTTGTCCGTGTCCTGGAAAGTCAAGCCAAAGTAGTCTCTCTCCAGCAGGTTCAGATGGCCACACACCATGTCCAGCAGGGTCTGGCCCTTGGCAAATTTCTGTTACACACATAAACACAGACACACAACACAATAAGAACACACAGCAAAGTTAGCAGGTGAGACACTGCAGGTGTACAGTAGGTTGTATAAACACTGTGTACTGTAAAAGACAAAAGAAGGCCACTAAACATCTGCTAGTCTAGGTCCTATATGATAAATCTGCAACATCTTATGTTCAATCACAGCTATGAACATGCATGTCATATCCTTTATACCCATATTTCTTGTCTACATCTTCAGTATTGGCTAGCAGTAAGACACAATTGGAAAAAAAGAATCTGAAATTCCATGGATTCAAAAAAATCTGGTTATGTCATGAAATAATATCTGGTTATGTACTAGACAATAATATAGTTTCTTTATTCACCATACAAAGACGTAAAAAATATCAGTGACAAAAATTCCCCCCAACTGTGGTCTGAGAGATGCTTCCAATCCCCTGTTGAGAAGGAGGAGCTACATGCTACAAGCTCAGGAACTGCATCTTGCATCAGTGGCGTTTCGACAGACCACACCTATTTTCTGTCCAGACCTTCAGGGCTGAAAACAGGGTCTCTGTGGGTTGCACAGACGGCCTTGGCAAAGTGCTATTTCCACACACATACACACACACACACACACACATACACCAGATTCATCTCCTAGGGAAACCTGTCTCCTATGGCGACAAAGCAACCAAGCAGCTGTTACCATGGAAACAGAAGTAATAGGTCCCTTCTGTATATGCATGTGCCCTCTCTCTCAGTTTCTCTGTCTCTAGTTACTACAAGGCCACACAGCTTTGTTCCTCCCTTACAATAGAAGCTGGCGGTACAGTCAGCATATCTTTAAAAAATTAATTAACCAATATAAAGTCATCTGTCCATCAATCAAATAAATAATCATGTGTATCATGCTCCACTGAGGCTGCTGTAGGCAAAGTACAAGAATAATGATGATTAGCAGGCAGAGGCTGTAGTCAGATGTTTTTTGGAGGGGGAGCAGCGCAAATATTCGATTTTCCAACAAAATGAAATTGCAACACACATCTCAGGTGGTCCTCCAAGCATAGCAACCAATTCAGGAACTGCTGATGAGATTTTGCTGTCGCTCCAATTGGCTCCAATCACATTTGTGTAACTAGTTCCGTGGGCTGATTGTGTTAGCAGCCATTTGGTGTAATCCTAGAAATCCATTTTGCTGATTGCCTCACCCATGAAAACGAGATGATTAGGACAGAAAGCATTTATGTGAAAGGGTTAATGGTTGGCGAAGGACAAAGTAATTCTGTTGAACTGTCACTTCAACTAATGCAAGTTGAGATACATTAGCAATGTAGAATCAAATGCCTGTATAAAATCTGTAAAGATGATAAATTAGTGTAATGTGCATTGTGCAACATAAATATGATGCATTTTTCATAGTTACAAAGTTCACTCTATCGTTAGGTTCCTACAAAATATTGCAACAAGATTGTCAATTATAAATTAATGTACGATTTAATTTTAGTATTGTATTTCCATAAGGTTTAAGAAGTCTCGATTAGGATATCTTCTAAAATGTCCAAAATATATTTTATTGATCAATGTCCATTGCATCAGCAGAGTTACTTTACACTACCGTTGTCTCAAACCAAGAAGTAGTAGCACTACTCAGTAGTAGCAAATGATTATATACACATGAAAATAGGTGGAATCTCCCTTTTACAAAACTGAAGCATAGAGTAACTGGCTCAAGGTTTAAAATTGAAGTTTTTCTAGAGTAGGGGAGAAGCCATGTTTCTCATATGTATGTGTCTGAACTTTCTGGACTAAAATACCTACAGAAAAGAAACACACAAGCTCTTAGGCTGTGGAGCAGTGTAGAGCATTAAAAAATAACAGTGGTGGTGAATATCTGTTCTTAAATTCCCTTGAGCAGCCTGCAGAGACTGTAGTCTACAGCTGACTGTGGAGAGTGGGGTTGTGTCAGGATCATTTTTACCTTCTTACTGCTATAAACAGGAAGACATTTCTGGTCATTTGTGTATTACTATTAAGGTTACCAAAGAATGCAAAACTGTTTCTCGCTGTGGGACATAGCGTGACTGGTCAATATCAGCAGCCGACCACTGAAATATCAACAGCCCAGAATGAGCTGAATCCAAGAAAGCAGACCCCAGACAGCTCTGCCCTTTTATTAAAGTGGAAATTACGAAGGTCCTGTGGTTAACCAGCAAAAGATGAATGAACAGTAAAAATGCTCACTAGCATTTCATGAGTTGGACCTGCAGAGCAAGTTCCATTCAGCCAATACAAGTACAACAGAGTATAATAAGGTTTACTGTGTGCAGTGATGAACACTACTATAAGGTGGTGGTTGTTCTTTAATAGTACAGCTTCAGCTTAAGGACTAGACAATGCAAATGCACTGAGCTCAGTCAATATCTTTAATCAAGGAGCAGGCTCGGGCTGCCTGTCTGTGTTTTCATCAACTCTGTTCATTCAGTTGAAAGCATGACTGTATTTAAAGTAATTTCACTGCATTCATCTTTGTGTGACCTCTCGTCCTCTTTTTTCTTTTTTATTAACGCACCCTTGTGCGTTTTCTCATTCTACGATCTCTCTGGTCAAATCTAAGAGCACTCATCTGTCAGCTGTATGGATTTCCTGTCAAAACCCAATACCCCTAGTGTCACTGGCCAGGTGACACAAAGAAATGTGTGTGTGCATGTGTGTATGCATGCATGTCACCTAGACAGGAGAAAAGATGAGGAGAGGGGTTGAGTTGAAGAGGTATGTGGGTGTGATTCCTCAGCCAGGGCTCCTGAAGTACTGGGCCATATTATCCCCACTAGCTGATTCTTGTAAGTAAAATATGTGAGGTCACGTAGGAGGCAGTAAGCCATAAAAGGAAAATAGTTGACATGAATGAGGTCGAGCAGCCTACAAATTCACTCCCTTCTCATTCCATCAGCAGCTGCAGCCAATGGGTTTCCAGCGCTGGCTTTAATGTGATTCATGCAGCTCTGCGAGTCCTGCCCAGGATCTCCCTCTGGTGTGGAACACCCCCATCAATACATCTCACTCTTCCTCAGACGTCATTTCATGTGCAGGAGCAGATTAACTTTCTCTCGATCATGATGAGCATGCAGGCTACTCTGAAATTCAAATAAACCAAGAGAGGTGGGAATTCACTGAGCTACACTAGTCTGTTTACAAACAGCAAAGGCAACAGAATCAAGATTCAGGGAAGCCAGGAATTGCTCATCTGAGCCTTCCATCCCCCACAATGCAGAGCTTGTCTCACCTCCCTCCACCCATCACCCTCCTCCTCAGTGAGAATAGCAACAGAGCTGCATTTCCTGACTCAGTAGTATGTATTACCAAGGGAGACTAAATCCCACTGAGTTGTTCTGTGGTGTGGTGTGCTGAGTCAAGGGCTCCATTCAAATGGGGGTTATGTACACCAGCCTCTAAAAATACAGTATTTATTATCACCTGCGCAGCAAAAATGAATTTTACTCTTGTGGTTATTTTACTATAGATAACCAGCCAGACTGTATTTGAACAGCACAGCAAAACAATCCTTTGAAATTATTTTTTTTCTAATTATGTTTCTGCATGTTTGCAGAATTGCAAATGGTAAAACAATCACTGAAGGGCATCTCTTTGCAAAGGAGCTGAGTTTAGCTGTGATGCCGCTAAAGTAACTGCCTGTCACCTACAGTAGGCTTGTTCTTAGATTGCTTTCAAACATATTCTGTAGGTCACTAAGAGGATTTTCTACCATTGTGTAGGTTCATAATTTCCAGCTCATAATCAAGACATATACAGTCATGGATCACAGTCGTGAAAACAATGTGGAAAACATGATCAGCTTGATCATAATAGGCTTTAAGTATGAAACGTATTAATTTGAAGTCTCCACTTAGATCTGATGTTGTCTCATCTTTTTTATGTCTTCAGTGGAGCAGAACTTGATATGTACTCTTGGCTTCGTGTACATAATGATTTATTCACTAACCACCTGCATTTTCCGTTTCCAAAATGGACAATGTGTGTAAAGTTGCTATTGTTCTTTGTTTACTGTTCTTTGTTTCCTAGCAAACTTTGGCCAGTCGGCTGTTGTGTTTAAACCCTCTATGATCATTCCACTGCTGACACCTTACTTTCTTGGCCTACTTTTCAGTGTTATCCCAGATGTCAGCCAAAAGTGTTGCTGTTATTACTGATACAGTATGAACAATGGCCCTATCTATAAAAATAAGGCCAAAGTTGTAAAAATTTTTAAAACATGCGCTCCTCTTCACATTTGCTGACAAAAAGTGACTAGCATACCTCAACTGCAGTCTCATAGTCTGAGCCATCAAGTAGAGTGACTTTGACAGGGACCGTTTTAGGCCGCTTGGTGCTTTTCTGGGGGGATTTGGAGGCTTTGCTGGGGGTCTTCTCTGAGCTATCATCCATGTCCCCATGGTCCTCAGGAACCTGGGAGAGAGAGAGAGAGAGAGAGAGAGAGAGAGAGAGAGACATAATTGTTCTTTATTTAAATATTTGCATTCTGAGACTCAAGAGGACATGTGGACATGTCTTGCTGAGTGATTTAAACCCAAAATCCTTGACCATGTAAAGCAATCATCAAATAAATAATGGCGTGTGAGCTGCTGCTCTAAGATGTTAAGTTGCTGGAACTGGTGGCAGCAGCTAGATGCCTTGCATATCAAACAGAGAGCTGGACGGCCCCTGAGTGATTGAGAGGCCTGAGTAAAATGATCTACAGCTGCTGAGAGCTCCACAGCACTCCCACCTGATTGGTTCTTCTGGCGTCACCCTCCAATGCACTCTTCATTTCCCCAACCAAAGCCTTCTCTGTTGTCATAGAAATGGATTGCAGTCCTGTAAGAACACAAACATATTCAGTCCACATTAAATCTTTTCCTCTTCAATGAAGAGTGTTTACTGTCCACAGAACCTATGGTTTCCTTTTCCGTCTGTATCAAGTCAATCAAATCTTCACTGACCTTTTGGTGCAATAACTGTCAGCAGAAATGATACCTATGCTGACATATCTGATTTACTTTGCAGCCACTATGTTGTATTTTAATTATGTGCTATACTATGAAGATTAAATGTCTTTTCCACATGCTTTGTCATTGTGCATGGAAGGATGGTGAAAAGGAGAAAGGGTAGCTCAGTCAGTGCTGGCTCACAGCCTCCCACAGGAGCACTCTGCATGAAGAGTGTTGGCTTCAGGACGCTCTCTTCTCACACTGGCAAAAGAGATAGCATAAATTACATCAGCCAGAGAGCCCTGCAGCACTGCAAAAGACAGCAGACACACAGAGATGGAGAACGAGCGCAAGACAGAGAGAGGGAGACGACAAGGAAGGGTGAGGTCACTGGGAACGTGACAGCAATCTCAGGATGAGACAGGCGGAATGAAAGCCAGACGTTAGAGAGAAAGAGAGAGGCACCAGGGAGAGGAATGAAGAGGCTGGAGAGAGTGAGACATACAGCAATGCTGATAGAATATTTGGATGAGCTGGAGACAGACGTAGCTTGTTATTTGAAGGTGACCACTGCTATAATTGAGCTGCACACTTGCACAGTGCTCTCCCTCTCTCTCTGCATAAAATACAGTAACATACCTGATATTCAGATCAGGTGTTTCAGCTAAGAGAAACATATTATACAGGATAAAGCTGAGAGTCAATCTGAAGCTTTATTATAAAAAAAAAAAAAAATGGTCAGGGTCCTGGGTTTAACATCTGTATGTGAAATCTTCCATGACAACATGAAACAGTTTCTTCTGAATTAACTTAATTTTTTTTTTTGAGGATTGCTATTAGACATGAGATAGTGTGGTAATTTGCAAAAATATTAGGTTTGTCTTTTTTCTTTTTTCTGTTTATTAATATTTTTTTCTGTATCTTAAAATATCCCAATATTTGAGTCTAACGAGAACAAAGGTGAACAATTTCTTCTTTAGAAACCTGGAAATGTGTCAGCTTACGGCATGTGTGATATTGTTTAGGAACTGGAGAGCTCCAACTACTTCATTAATGACTACCTATAAAGTGAGAAAACATGTCATAAAGCTGTGGAGAGAATGTGCTTTTTACCTCAAAGTAGTCATTAAGTAGTATACTAGTCTCTAAAACTGAGATTATGAGAAGGTGAAAACACAAGAAAACACTTGAGCACAGGTTTGTGAAGATTTTAGGAGTGTAAACCCTGATGAAAGAATGTGAAAAATGTTGGGGGAATAAAGTATAAAATAAGGTTAACGAGCAGAAGGAATTAGTGAGGAGAGGACATGTGAAGTTCGGATGAAAAGCACAAAGCTTCCTGGGAAAACTGTCATTAAGGAGGAGCAAAACACAAGCTTAATTTGGTCTAATAACAGCCAACAACATTTTTGTAAACCAGGAAAAGAAACTGTAGTATTTCCCCCAAAAGAAGAGGCCCTAATTAAAAGATGTTTCTCAAACCAGTTTCTAAGGAATCTCTGTGTTTACAGTTTGGAAGGCTGAAACACAGCATGTCTCAGCTTTCATGATAGGTCAGCCTGTCTCTGCATAATGAAGCCGGATCAAAGAGGAGAGCAATCTGGCTCTGGGAAGGCTGCAGATGTCACATACTCACAGTGCAATGCTTCTCCACAGCTATGAAGGGTGTGTGAGTTGTTTAATTGAACTACTTAATGAATAAGAAGACATTAAAAAAACTCTCTGTTACATAAATTATGACACAGTATTGTTTTAAGTTATAGTAAAGAGATTTAGATATTTTCTTAAACATCTTCATGTAAATTTGCCTCATACAGCTCATGTTTATGCATGGAGACAATGTCAGAGTCAAAGAAGAGAAGCAGCCAATTTACATGAAAGAATACTTAAAAAGCACGCCATAAAGATGTAGAATGGCTGTCAAACAAAACCTTTAGTAAACATGTTTCATAAATAGATGCCTCTCATTAAAAAAACATGTATGTACATAGCAGTCTAAAGGTATGTTTAGGTCATAGGGTTCAATAATAAGCAACGACAATAAAATTTGTGGGATAATCACGATTAAAACGAACACTGATTAATAACTAATTATACAATATACAAAGTTCTACATGTATGAAGAGTTGTGTCTAATGTAAAGCACAATAGTGACAGTTCATTACACTAAACTATAGACTCTGACAGGAAAATAAGGACATCATTAAATGTAACTATGTTAGTTAAAAATATCTCAGCAATAACTTGATGAACTGTCATGCAATTTTGACAATCAAATCCCCCAACAGATGAATCCTACTATTTTTCCTATAGTATTACTAAGTTGAAACAACTTTGGGTAAATGGCTAATGTTTCTGTTGTACATATATGTGCATTATACAGATATACAACTCTTCATCTAGCGCCATCAACATCATCATCATCAGGAAA
This sequence comes from Helostoma temminkii, assembly GCA_900302695.1. NCBI lineage: Eukaryota > Metazoa > Chordata > Actinopteri > Anabantiformes > Helostomatidae > Helostoma > Helostoma temminkii. The sequence goes on along the minus strand of OMLM01009989.1, from coordinate 24,887 downwards.
AAATATTAATACTAAAATCAAAACCCTGTAAAACTAATGACAGCCATCAACCCTAGGCTATATTTTATTTAGCACTATTCACAACCCTGATTCCAAAATAGTTTGGAAGCTGTGTAAAATACACATAAACAACAGAATGTAATGAGCTGCCATCTAATAAACCCATATTTTATTCACAATAGAACATAGAAATCATATCTAATGTTTAAACTGAGAAAATGTACTATTTTAAAACTGATGGCAGCAATATGTGTCAAAAAATTTGTGACAGAAAACTGGCTGGAAAAGTAACTGGTATACTAACAAGGAAGAGCTGGAAGAACATTTTGCAACTAATTAAGTTAATTGGCAACAGGTCAGTAACATGAGTGGGTATAAAAGAGCATCCTAGAGAGTCAAAGTCTCTCAGGAGTAAAGATGGTTCACCAATCGGAAAAACATGTATCCACAAATTGTCAAACAATGTCAGGATAATGTTCTGCAATGTAAAATTGCTAAGACTTGTTCCATAAATTATGCTGTCTTCCCCTGGGCAAAGCTTCTTTAAAATGTTCTGTGGTTGATGAGTTGAAATTTGATCATTCGTTTTAGAAACCAGGGGCACCGCGTCTTCCAGACTAAGGAGCAGTGGGACCTTCCAGCTTGTTATCAGTGCTCAGTTCAAGGGGCAGGGGGTCATTAATACATATGGAATGGGCAGCTTACACATAGAAAAGTACCATCGATGGAATGGTGTCCCATCCAGACTTTAAAGGGGGGGCCACACCGTGGTAAACATGGCCCTGTTCCAACTTTTTTGAGATGTGTTGCTGCCATCAGTTTCAAAATTACCTTATTTTTTTCTAAAAATGGTCATTTTTCTTAGCATCTCATATGTTTTCAATAATCTGTTGTGAATAAAATATGAGTTTATGAGATTTGTAAATCATTACGTTCAGTTTTTGTAGATTTTAAACAGCGTCCCAACTTTTTTGGAACTGGGTTTGTATATACACTGCTCAAAAAAAATAAAGGGAACACATAATCATTCCAATCTAAGTCCAAGTCCATCACACTTCTGGTATATCAACCTGTCCAGTTAGGAAGCAACACTGATTGTGAATCAATTTCACCTGCTGTTGTGCAAATGGAACAGACAACAGGTGAAAATTAGAGACAATCAGCAAGACAACCCCTATAAAGGAATGGTTCTGCAGGTGGTGGCCACAGACCATTTCCATCCTTTTTGGCTGATTTTTGGTCAGTTTTGCATTTTGCCAGTGCCCTCACCACTAGAGGTAGCATGAGGCGGTGTCTGCAACCCACAGAAGTTGCTCAGGTAGTGCAGCTCATCCAGGATGGCACATCAATGCGCACTGTGGCAAGAAGGTTTGCAGTGTCTCCAAGCACAGTGTCAAGAGCATGGAGGAGATACCAGGAGACAGGCCTGTACACCAGGAGACATGGAGGGGGCCATAGGAGGACAACAACCCATCAGCAGGACTGCTATCTGCTCCTTTGTGCAAGGAGGAACAGGAGGAGCACTACCACTGGTGTCCACAAGCAGGGCCTGTGCTCACAACCCAACACCGTGCAAGCTGAATGGCATTTGCCAGAGAACACCAGGATTGGCAGATTCGCCATTGGCCCTGGGTTCCTTTTGATGCATGACAACGCTAGGCCTCATGTGGCTGGAGTGTGTCAGCAGTTCCTGCATGATGAAGGTACTGATGCTACGGACTGGCCTGCCCATTACCCAGACCTGAATCCAATCAAGCATCTCTGGGACATCATATCTTGTTCCATACACCGACTCCATGTCGCACCACAGACTGTCCAGGAGTTGACTGATGCCCTAATTCAGGTCTGGGAGGAGATCCCTCAGGAGAACATCTGTCGTCTCATCAGGAGTATGCCCAGATGTTATAGGGAGTGCAGCCTGTGATCTGACTTTTCCACTTTTATTTAAAGTATGATTCTGAATCCAGACCTCCATGGGTTAATGATTTTGATTTCCATTGATGATTCTTATTTTATTTTGTTCTCAACGCATTCCACTATGTAACAAATAAAGATTTTCAACTGGAAGATTTCATTTATCAAGATCTAGGATGTGTTGTTTAAGTGTTCCCTTTATTTTTTTGATGTTAGCTTGCTAGTGAACTGAACTAAGTGGTTAGCATTTAGCAAACATAAGCACCACTGCACAAGGAGCACCGCAGAACCAAGACCATGGCTTTTTAAAATTAGTTTTATATACTACAAATGCAGATACAAAATAGGACGAGAGAATAGGAAATGACATGTAACAAAGACCCATAGCTATGTTTTCTAGACCCTACAATAATGCCCTTCAACCTTACAACTTCTAACCAAGTCATACCATTGTTGTCTCATAATGGGGAACACATTCAAATATCATTCAAATTCTGAATGCATTCTTTTACCACAACACTGATCTCTAATCTGATCCCATTCGTCTGATAAATCAGTTCTCCTCATTACTCACATGAAAGAATCAGATCTGCCCAGTGTAACACCAAACCCATGAAGCAGCTGTCAGAACAATGTGTCAGCGAATCACAAGCACACTTGAAATGAATCCTAATACATCAGTGTCAGAGACTTTAGGCTGCTCATTTCACACACATCATGATCGCAAGGCCAATCAATTCTTTCATTTGGGTCACTTTGTGATTCAATCACTCCAGCTCCACATCAGTTATGGTCTCCGCACACCTAATCTTCTGTGTGAGGGACAAGATGGAGCCTGAGATGTGTGAGGTGCTGTGGCTGCTTTGACTCAAGATTTTTATAACAGCCATTGTCTTCAAACAGACTCTCACTAAAGGTTTAAAGGTTTTTCATCGCAAAATCATCTGGGGCCCTTTAGTTCTTGAACTTCAAAGAGTGATCATCAGTGAAACTCTGCAAAGAGTAACAGCAACGTGAAGGCAAAGCTCAGAGAACAATGTGCAGGACTGAAGGCTTCCAAAAATAGCTGCGTATGTGAGTTGGATTTTTTTTTTTTTACTTAAAAATAACAGAAATACTTTATTTGTACTTCAGAAGTCTATGGACCAACTTAAAACACTGTCAGACTAAATTTGGAAAATGCTTACATTAGAATACATTAGTTATTTAACTCAATTTCATTAGCCCGATCTCTCACACTCTCTGTCTCACTCACACACACACTGTACTGCAGATTTAAACATTTGCTCATAGACAGTCAAAATAAGCTTCCTCTCAACTCCACTTTGTCTGTTAATGTCAATATGTGTGGACTGTGGGGTCTATGTGTACATGAGTGGGTGAGTTATAACTGTGTTCTGTCGTGATGAACACTGATAGCACCTACTGGCTAAAGGTCACAGCAGCCGCAGACTACCATTCATAGTACAGTAATTGTATCATAGAGAATAATACAGACAGAAGTCAATATGATATTAATAGAGGAAGCTTTCACATATTTTCAGTCTTAGGAGACAATTTCCTATGGGTTTGATAGAGTGAGTTTCACATTTCAGCTATAGAAATATTGATTATAGACAGTTTAAGCTTTAAAACTCAAAGGTGCTTTAGTGAACCTCCCCCTCATAAAAACTGAAACAATTTTTACGTTTTACCAGGTTGGATATGACAACATGAAAACATTATCTAAATATTATCTAATTAGTTGCAGTAGTCAATAAATACATTTGATTTTAATGACCATGTGAGATGTTGTTTTGCTGTGGTTACTTTTTTCAAGATTGTGAATAGCGTTGCATTGCATTGCATGATGGTTGTCAGGCACAAATAGGAAAACACTGATGTCTAGACCTTTGTTTTCTCATGGCCAAACCACTAAAAGGTTGTTATTTTTCAGTGATAACCTGAAATAATATTGTGGGCTATATCAATTATTTTAAAGAATCTGAGTGTTTCCATCACAGACTATCAGTTGCTCTGCGCCAGTGACATCAAAACAGAGATTGTTGTTTGTGTTGGTCAACGCCCGATTGAATTTCTAGGTGTTTTTACAGTTCATCATGTCACAAATCAGGATGTTCAGTCAGAAACATCACCTCTTTCACTTCAATATTCCCTATGAAGTCTTGTTAGTATAACCCAGTGTAATTAGAGGCTACATCAGTATCTAATAACACTGTGATTCCTAAAATAACCCACAGTGTTATTTAATTTTGGCATAAAATAGAATTATTTTGTATAATGTGGATGTTTCACTATGTAGTTATCCCACAAACCTTTTGATTACATTTTCCATAAATTAATTAGCCTTCAAGTCCTCCTGCTTCTCTGTGTACTGCACCTTCACTGGTCCTTCAAACCACCAAACGCCACATGACCTCACTTGTAGCTACAGCATTAGATGAAAAAGCACTCTATACTGTGCATATGTACATATATGCAACAGCATTTAGCTGATTCTCCCAGACAAATCCTTTAATTCATTCAGCATGAGAGGGAGCCATGACTTATTTACACTTCTTTGGCTGACTGTCACAACACAGACGAGCACACAGATGGTCCAACGCTGTCTTATAATACAAGACATCTGTAAACATGTATATTTCTGCCGCAATGTACTTGTGGCAGCACTTTAGACATTTTATCACATTGCACTTTGTTTCAAACATGTGCTGCCTTTGTGTCTGTAAAGTAAAGATAATACATGTTTTTGGATGTCTATGATGCACTGCACAGTATTTAACTGTAAAACCCATTGAATATTCTTTGTTGACTCTTCAAGTAGACAGCAGGCATAAATAAGATAAGCTGTGGTTAGCCTATCAGTCACTGATACTGAATGTTTTTATACAGATAAACAAAATACTATTCTCTTGCACACACTTTCATATCACTGACACTTCACATTCAGGACTATCAGCTGTGTCAGTTTGTCTTTGGAGATGACCTCTATTCTCTACATGTCAAAGTGAGTCTAGATCCACACTAATCACTGCAGAGCATCACAGCAGCCCTGATGTAAGCTTGGATTAACTGTAAGACTTTAAACTATGTTATCTGCAGTGGAAACAAGTCTCAAACTACACAAAACCAACTATTCTCCAACAAAGGAACACAAATTATAGACAAAGCTACACCCAAAAACATTGTCTGCAGCAGAGCAGCTCAGATAAATTGCCAGATAGTAACAGACGTAATGGCTGATGATCTAGGTCAGATTGATGTCCATGATGCACTACTCACTGCTGCCCGTCTTTGCCCATTTGTCTTCATGTTATCTCTCAAACAATGAGCCTGTCAATTTAGATGCCCCAAAAATGTACGTGACTTCAGGCAGACGTCAGTTGCCCACAAGCTCATCCTTCATCAGCAAGTGGGCCGGAGAAATTTGTCAAATATAGCATCTTGAAAGAGCAGAAGAGGGGAAAAAACTGCGACGACAGCTTGTGGATTCCTCTCACTCTTCAAACACAGTATGCTGTCAGCATAGGAAATTACATATATGATGACCAACAGTGTAAAGTGCAATACAAGCTATTGAGTTTTTGAAAGTAATTGTATTATGTGAAGTTCATATTAAAAAATACCAACCTATGTGAAAGGCTAAATATTAATGTACTTTGGTCATTTATCAGTCTGCTAAGATTTGTTACCCAAATTTGCCAAACAAAACAAAAGTCTTTGTATTTGTCCTCATTTTCATGTCTTCACAATATATTTATCTCTCTAGCTGTTCAATTACACCAAATGACAGCTTGTGCATTCCTCTCACTCCTCAAACACAGTATGCTGTCTGGAAAGTGTTCATGTGTTAAGAGTGTCAACTGCCTGTCTGCCTTCCTCAAGTGTACAGCAGGAAAAAAAAAGACATCTGGTGTAGAGTGTGAGAGCAAAAAAATGACGAAAGCAGAGGTAACCATCTTTTCCTCTGGTCAAATATCAAAGATGTGTTTGCATGTGTTTTAGAATTATTTTTTTAAAAAAAGTAAAAATTGTGGAAAGTTTCAGACTCCAGGTTTCTAAATGCAGCATGTCGTGCTGAGCTGTTTTAAATAGATACTCTTGTGGTTTTAAAAAAACATCAGGTAATCCTCAATCTAACCCTGCATAAAATTAGGTAGTAAATTCAATTCAATTCAACTTTATTTATATAGCACCAAATCACAACAAAAGTCATCTCAAGGCACTTTACAATGTAAGGTTTAAGACCTTACAATACAACTAAATAATAGGGAAAACCCAACACATCCCCCTTTGAGCAAGCACTAGGCAACAGTGGAAAGGAAAAACTCCCTTTTTAAGAAAGGAAGAAACCTTCAGCAGAACCAGGCTCAAGGTAGGCAGCCATCTGCCTCAGCCGGTTGGGGTGAGTGGAAAGAAAGAGAAAGAGAAAAGAAAAGCAGATCACGATTGTGCACGATTTCTTAAAAATTACTTTTAGAAACATCTTTTAGCATGCATTGTTTTATGTCTAAGATTGCTCTCTTTTACCTTTTAGCTTTAAGTACAGCATTTAACTCCCCACTTCAGACTTGAATGAGTACGTGTATTTGTGCTGTTTATTTTTGACAGATCCGGTGGAGCTGTTAGAAGAAAAGCATCATCCTCACAGCACCCCCACCCCCCTCCCACAGAGGGTTTTTGCCCCCATTCTGCTGTTTTGCGTGTTTACTTGTTTCTACTTGCTGGGCTTTTTTACAAATGCAATATGTGTTGCAGCAGCAAGATTTTAATAGCATAGTGGAAGACATGTTGTTTCAAACTAACTGACCCTCTAATGAACACACTGATTTTGCTCAGCTGGTTAGACTTTAAGCTTTTATCATTCAGCGGTGGCACTGTTCTGACCTTATGTGTTTAGGATTTTTGATACAAGGGCTTTGCTTTTCATGCTTGTTTTTATACTCAGGCTATTATAACACTTAATCATCATTCCTATTTTTCCCCCCATGTAAAATATTTTACTCATCTTATTGATATACTTTATAGCTTAACTTTAACGTTTCTAAATAATTAAAGTAGTTACAAAATTGCTACAAAAGCAAATCAGTAATGGTAGTAGTAATAATAGTAGTAATAGTAGTAGTAGGGTATTTATTTATAATGTGTTGCAGATGGGAGCACTCTGTGTAGATAATGGGTTTACTGATCTCTAGACACTTTTCTTCCTTTGCCAGAATGTCTTTTGTGACTCCATCATTAACAAAAATATGAACAAAGCATGCCCCAAACTGTACTCCTGTTAATGAGACTATTCATTAATTTGGAATTTTAAAAGGGATATTACTTTCCCTTTCAGTTTGTTCCAACTTAACCATCTGTCTATTTCAGGACCATGTAAAAGATACTAATTGCCTACAAATATGGAGCTAGGTTATTTTTGCCTTGAGTGTAAAAGTGTTCTTTATGTTTTCCAGAGAGTAAACTGGAGAGGTTGGCTTAATAGATTGCTGGCACTTTCTGGGGGTTAATCCCTCTCCATGGTGGCTTTGACTAGCACACACAGTAATCTCTGTGTTTATCATTTGATGTCATCAGTGCAGAGAGACTGATAGTCTGTGATGGAAGCACTTCAGTATCTAACAACATGAGGATTCTTGGAAAATAATTGTCATAGCCCACATTATTATTTCAGGTTAATACCATCTGTCCATGAGAACACAAAGGTCTACTAGGGGTTGTCAACCCTGGTCCTCAAGGCACACTGTCCTGTTTGTTTTCCCAACTATCCCTGTCCTATCCACTGCTAATTACCTGGATCAAATATGTTCAGCTACTCAGAAGCTGTAAGTGCAGGGATAAAAAGAACAACCAGGACAAGGTGCCAACAGGAAGTTTTCCTATTTGTGTCTGACAACCATCACTGAGCCAAGTGCAACCCATAGAAAAAATGTCTAGGTAATATTTCTAACATAATTTCTAACCACCAATAAATTAAATGCTAAATTCCAGATGTATATGAATACTTTAATTTTCATCTGAACAGATTCTACTATAATGTGAAACGGTTCTAAAAAATAAAAAGAAAAGCAATTGCACTGTAAGCTATGTGATAACACTAAGAACAATAAGTGTTGATAAAATATTTACAGAATCCTTTTCATCTGAAAAGGGACTGTGTCTGCATTTATAGACACCAAGAACATTTTCCTGAACATGGCACAAATTTCCATATTTAATTTTAACACAACTGCAACCACAGACCTGATGTGTCTAGTTTTACAATTTGAGATGTATTGTAATTGTCTTGCAAAGTAACAGGACATTTATTTTGATAATAAAATTGAGGGAAATGTCTGATGTGCTATAATATGTTACAGATAGAGTTATGTCATATTAATAATGTTTTGGTAGTCATGATGGCTGACAACAGCGTCACTGGTACAGCCCACCAGTTTGATCTACACTAAAATATCAACCACTGGAAAGACTCTTGTGCAATTGTGTAGGAGTATTCATGAATCACAAAGAATGAATCCTAAAGAGTTTTCAACTACCATTGTCACGAGAATGCTGGAGCCAATCATTGCTGTCATTGGAGGAGAGGCGGGGCACACACTGGCCAGGTTTCCAGTCTATCACAGAATGACATATAGACACATCCATTCACATGCACAATTATAGACAATTTAAAGTTAACCTGGCTGCATGCCAGTCCACATCACTACACTACTGTGCTGCTGTATTTAACTAATTCCACTGAGTTTAACCAGTACTTAACTTGTCCAGTACTTTGGTTTATGATGCACAACTGCAGCACTACTAACACACTAACATTGCCCTCATCTAAAACATAGTAACACACTGTATTATGTTGGCAAACATTAGACCTGCTATACATCAGAATATAGAGTTGTCACTGTAAGTATGTTAGCAAGCTGGAATTAGCAGAGCTGCCAGTGTGGTGTTACCAGTATCTCTTTTTTATGCTGTTTTTACTGTTAAAATGTAAAATTCTGAATCCAAAACTGCAAATGTACAATACAATGAACACACTGTACGAAGACTATAATGATTAGGCAATTAATGAGCATGAATATCTGTAATTTTCATGTTATGTGTTTCCAGACATGTCTAGGCAATATTGCATACTCTCACATTAAAGAAATTACATGCCATATGCTAAATATATACACTGATCTCCACAGAAGCCACCCAGTGCATTAACCAATCAGCATTTCTCAATGAACCTTGCCATGTCATCATGCAGCTCCTGCGTATCTGTGCTTTATAGTCACTGGTTCCTTGTAATGGCAGACACAGTCAGTCCATCAATCCTCGCTGGGCAAAGACTGGCTCTGAGAAACTAGGTATAGTACTGTGGGGGTTGGGGAAGAGGAGTGGTAAGATGCCCTTGTTCACAGGAAACCACATACACATACTATCCAAACCTCTGGCATTCAGCAGTCTTGGAAGCAAATTGCGTATCACAACTGTTAAGTCTGCTGCAAATCATGTCACACCCCAACCGAGATAAATGATACGACTTCTGAACCAATGAGGCTGCAAGCTCATCCTTCCAAAGAGAAAGAAGCCCAGAGGGAGTTACATACAATATAAGCACATTCTTGTGGCAAGTTGTTAAAGAGGTTTGTACAGTTTCCACACATGTGAAGTACTAAAGTCCCTGTTTTTAACTGATATGAAAAGACATTGTGTGATTACAAACATATCTGTGCCCTCTTCATTACCACTTAGAGTCCAAGAAGGTGGCAAATGTGCAAATCAAAATTATTAGAGCAAGGCATTGTTAAGTTAATCATCAATGATTGAGAGAAATCAGGCGATGAAATCTCTCAAAATGAGCTGTCAAAATGCATCATTTGATATGAGATTAATATCTTAAATATTTAAATAATGTCGAAGTGGAAGAGCCGACCTCTTACATTCTACACCACAAAGTATTATTTCATCCATAGAGAAAGGGTCCATGTCAGGATATGTAACAAGGAATGAAAATATTACGTTAAAGGTCAAAAGTAATAATAATTCCTAGGACACGACTAGAACATTCCCACTACTAACCTATTTAGATTTTTCTATCAAAAATATAATTAAACATCGTACACTTGTGATGATTGCGACACATGTTGACATAATGTTGCACAATCTACAGACAAATATAACTTCACATTTCTTTTTATAAAACATGTGAAGTACCCTTAGTGTATCTTTGTTGTCCGGGTTTCTTGTTAGAAGTTTGGAGAACACGATACAATACACTGGAATAAAAAAAAAATGTAAAAATCAAACATATATATTTTTAAGATTATAAGCTGAACAAAACCACCTATCTCAGAATCCTACATATACTCATTAATTCTCATAGTGTACATATGATCCCTCCACTATGCCTTTTTGTAGACCTTTCTTGCACAGTCACTCAGGAAAAACAAAACATGTCTTCACTCTTCATCACAATGACAGGAAAATGATAGGCACCATGCTGTACCTACAGTGCACTTCATTTTTATCCATTTGACCAAAGAGGAGAGTGTCACCACTAACGATAGTTAACACGGAGAGATCAGGCGTGCCTGTTTAAAATGCAGTTACCATGGGAACCCTAGCCCAACATCATCTGTCAAAAGCATATCAAAATAAGACAAAGAAAAAGAAAAAAAACCTGAGAAAACAGCCTGCAGGCATTATCCACACATACACACTCACTGGATGGAAGAGGAGGTGAACCATCACATGGTCCTGTGCTGAAGGATGTGACAACTAGTGTAGGTACACTGAAGAGACATGGTGGAGACACTGACGTTGTTGGACGAGCATGACAAACAGTTTCAACCAGGATGTTAGCTTCTAGTCGGCTTTAAAAAACGTTGCCACTACAAAGATGATGTAGCTTTGGTGCACTATGTGTACTAAGGAGAGACAAGGCTATTTAAGATTATACTTTATATAAGATTAGAGGTTGAGCATGCTAGTTTGTTGTTCATACATCAGGTCAAAGTAAAAATTTATTCTGATGACAAACAAAATAATCAGGACATGCTTCTCCCTGTAGTCAACGAATGTTCTCTTCCGACTGAAATTCAAAATAAAAGTCTACTTAGTTAGTGGTATTTTGAAAATCAGGTAACAAAGATTAAATTAATTACGTTGCACAGAAAACATTCTCATCTTTAGCTGTCTCAACATAGTTTGAGCAAAGATCTCATTTTGAACTTCAAGCTCTATCTCAAACCAGAAAATCAACCTCAGGTAAACATCAATCAAAGTTATTTCCTTCAGGGCATGCACTATTTCAAGCTTTAAACACTGTCAGTCTCATGTTACAACAACATTTTAGTTTTGATTTGACATTTAACGGTACTAATAGAATATACCTGTGTCAAACTGTGCTACCAATAAAAACTTAATATGACGTCTGAGGAGGGATGAGAAGAAAATGGGACTCCTTGCTGATTGACGCATTGTATCCTTCAACACATAATTTGTGATGACAATGTAAAAGGTGACAGTTCATCATGTGCCGTTATCTTTGATACGGATTTGAAAGCTCTTCTCACTTCTTAGTGATGTGGGTTTATCTTGTGGAGAATTCCAGTTCCGCTGTGAACAGACCACTGGCCCTGCTTCAATGAGCTATTACAAATCGATTAAAGGATGACTTGAAATAACACTCAAGGGAAAATTGTACAGACGTGCTCCACCTTAAACAAGCGTGCAAGCTGATTGTGTTTGCACAAAAACATACAAAAGTGCATACTGCTGCTCTACAGCACGACAGTGTGACCTTACCCTTATGCCATGTGCGTTGTTGACAGATTGCACAGTCCCCGCCTGTGAATACTATGTGTACATATGCGCCATATAGTAACTCGCCTGAATGTCTGTTGCATCTTACCAAACGTAGATAAGAGGAAACTACTTGATGTAATTCTATTATTGTGTTAACTACAATGACACTCTTTGAGCCAGCACAATAGCTTAGGCAGCAGATATTCCATAATTTTTAACACAACATGCAACCTCACAAAGACGCTTTTCCCTCTAATGTGAACGAGTAAAGGGGTGTGACAGAGGAGCACCACACTGCTTACAGTTGCACCATTGTAATGCTCACCAGGGAGGCTGAAAGTGGAGCAGGTGAAAGACAGGAAGATGAGACCGGGGGATGCACGGAGGGACAGACGGATGGACAGACAGATGGATGGATTTTAGATCTAATTGCCCCCTCTCTAATTCTGCATCCATCAATCCATACTCTGGGAGGTACTGTAGCCTGTGGCGTCATTACAAAGGAGCCACATAAACAAAGACTGACAGTCTGCGTGAGTAGGATGAGGGCTAACAGCAGGAAGCACGACTGACAATGGTAACTTTTACAGTCTGGATTTTCTGATGAAGAGGCACAGTGTTAACAACAATACACATTACTCTCTTTCTTCTTGTATATAATTAAGGAAAGGGTGTGACAAACTACACCCTTAATTATATATTTTCCAAAATATATAAGTAGCAATATGATACTTTGGATTAAGGTCATTCTGTCCTTTGTTTATCTACAGAGAATGTTCAGTCTCTTTAAATGAATTACAGTTGCAGGGCTTTTACAGTTTCATAGCCCACTTTCTCACATTGCAATTCACACATTCAGGAGACCTTTCGCTTGCCCAGGCGCCCACGCCTGCCCCCTCTGCCACACCCGCGACAATACACTTCAATTAGCTCATTATCTGGAGCATCAGCTGTTAGCCTATAGCTCCACATAGAAAGAAAAAAAATCACAGTCCTCACGTACCGGCATGTTCACAATCAGTGAACAGCTGAGGGTTGAATGTGTACAGTAGCGGAGCTGATTAGACGCTATAACGATAAGAAAGGCGCACCTGCTGACTCTTTCTGCACACTGGGCCTCGGTATGCGTGAAACAGAGAATGCCCTGACTCCATGCAGCTTATTAAACCAGCTTGCCGACCATATTGCTCGGCTTGCAAGCTTTGTGGCAACACCCTCTTCATCCATCCATGACACTTAAGGCACAAAGCGGTGTCTTTGCGGAGCATGCACGGCACCGTTTTCGGCGAAGCGCGTCAACAGTACGAAGATGCTTCCTTTTCCTTACCTACAATGTCATTTCGAAACAACCGGCAAAATGCAGCATGCACCTGTTCCGCTATCAGCAGCGCCCTATCAGAAACAAATAAAATGCATAGCCTACCTGCCCTGTCAGCTCCGGGTGTCAAGCTTCACACCAGATTCTGATCATTGAGATTGAACCAAACTGAAAGACAGACGCCGCCGCCGCCTCGGAGCGTCTTTCACTCTGCCAGGCCAGATGTAGCACTGCAGGCTGGGACAGCAGACAGGTACAAGCCGGCAGGGATGGCTTACGGTCGCGAAGGGCTAGGAGGAGAGTAGAGGGGCGTTTTCACGGTGTAAGCGAGGGAACTCCTAACGTCGTGCGTGATATGTGAGGACCACTCCGCTGGTGACACGCAGCTTCCAGTGCCACATGCTTTACTGATTTGCGGGTCATCTTTTCCCACTGAAGGACACAGCTGAGGAGTTTGGCTTCTGAAAAACGCTGCTCTGCCACAGAAGTCCTGTAACCTCATTTCACAATGAGCTGCGTAATTTAAAAAATAATTGTAGATGTAATTTGTGTGATTAACTACACAATTGAGCATTTAAAGAGGTAGACTACACGGACAGGTAGAAACACCTTTATCGCGTCAGTTTCTTGTTTAATCTGATGTTACATTTTAAACTGTATTCCATACAACCCACATCCAAACATCCCACCTCCTTAAACTGAAGAGAGGAGGACACCTGCTGAGCTGCCGCTTCAGGGGATTTAACAAGAAACACTGGCGCAGCCTAACTGTGTCAGAGCGCCCTCAGATGTCATTTATGCACCTGTCAGTTACTAAAGGTCCAGGCGCAATGTGTGTTTGGCATCAGTCATTGAAAATCAATGCTCTTGGCTTTGCATAAAACTAATGGAAAGTGGTGTTGACACAAGGATACCACAGAGCCAAGAAGCTGAAACATTAAGTTTAACTTTTGATGTGCTCTTTTGTTGTCGTTGTCTATAGACTCATATTACAGGCCTAATAGGTGGTGTGAGATCAATTCATTTCACTTCGGTTTATCTAAAGAGATAAATTCACACCAAAAACAATCTCAAGGCACTTTACAATGTAAGGTTTAAGACCTTACAGAATTGACAATACAACTATGTGGAATTATTTAGGAAACCCAACAAATTCCCATTGAACAAGTTCTAGGCAACAGTAGAGAGGAAAAACTCCCCCAGCAGTCTAAATCTATAACAGGATACCTAAGAGATGGTTCAGAGTGACCTGAACCAGCTTGAACTATAAGCTTTTTTTCTAGTCTTAAAAGTAAAGAGGGTGTCTGAGCATTAAGTAAAAATGGTCTGTTCCCTGCACAAGCACTGTGCTGAATGGTTGAAGGCTAAGCGGGTAATATGTTGCACTGATGACTCATAGCAACCTTCGGTGCTGAACCCCCTTCCTGCACAAGTGTTCTGTTCAAATGCAAATATGCATGCAGAGAAATCAATTCCTGTCACGCATCAGTGGGTCTCCTTCAGATGCTGACAGGATCTGCAGAAATAGGCTGCAGAATGACTTACTCACCATATGGGGATGATTTCTGAGCGTGAACTAATTACTGTCATCACCTCTGTAATGAATGAAGAAAGATGTTGCATGACCTACATTGAATATATCGCAAAATAACTTGGGATGTCATTGTAACATTTACTTGTGAGCATACTGTATGCTGTAAGCCAAGCCAGTAAGGCCACTCCAAGTAGTTGTGAACTTATTTCGCCACACGGTGGCGATCATATGCCATCTTCATACACTTCACAGCCATAAAGACATGAAATAATGATGTATTGTTTAGTCTGTGAGTCCTTACACAAACCCTTTTCTGTTATCAGTCGGCCCTGAAAGCGTTCACTTATTTTAGCAGCTATATTTTAACATGTACATGTAATTCAGCTTGTAGTTTTGTTTCTATGCTCTGTCTCATGTATTGTAATTTTGCAGGTATTAAGTCTTCATACCGAGACTGTGCAAAGCCATAAATCTTTTCACTACTAAGAACACTCACTTTATTGTTAGTGTCATATCATCATATTGCCTGGAGTCAGACAGATGGAGGTAAAGATGTCATGTCATCACCATGTCTGCCTGCATATGATTTATATTTACTGTGTTTATAATATAATATAATTCAACACTCATGCCAGTCAAAGGTTTAAACATTGTCATTCAGTGGTTTGTAAATTAATACTGAGGACATTAACACTAGTAAATAATACACATGGAATCCATAAATAAAGTATGGACAATGCAAAATATGTTTTCTTTTCTTTTCTTTTTCTTTTTTTGAGAACTGCTTTGCAAACTCTTGGCAAGCAACTTCATCAGGTAGTCACCTGGAATGCCGTCTTGTAGTTCTTCCCACATATGCTGAACACTTGTCCGCTGCTTTTCTTTCACCCTTCAGTCCAACGTATCACAAACCATCTCAGCTGGGTTTAGATTAGCACCCCATTACTTTCCCTCTCAGTCACATAGAGCTTAACGGTGTGTTTTGAGTCATTGTCCTGTAATAAATTATGTCCCTCTCGACAATAAGTAACCAGAAAGGAATCACAATGCTTCCATTCAGACAGCTCATCAAACAGGTGCAGTGTTTCATAATCCACTGATATTCAAAGGCAAAGCCACAGCAATGTTGACACGTTGTCTGACACGTGTGAAAAACTCCTCCTCTGTAATTCCATAGTCAGTTATCACCTTTTCAATATTTGGTTGAATCATGCACTGCTGTCTAACTCATATTGTCCTAAAGAGTCCTCTTAACTCTCCTCTTGTAAGGAGAGTCTGAATTTCTCTCCTCTGGATGGGGATTCAGAGTAACCTTATATTTTGGGAGACTGTCATTTTGCACCACCATGTTTCTACAGTAGTCCAGAACTGAAACGCAATCACTGGCTCTAGAAAGGTAATCATGATTTGCATTTGGTGATGCTGGAGTTCATATTCCCTGTCTTAGATTTAAGCTATGGCCTGTACTAGATATGTTAACTAAATCTAGTTTCTAGATACTGTTAACTAAAAACAGTTATATGCTATATATTTAGGAAGCCGAAGTGTCTGTAAATCGGTTTTAGCTGGTTTGGTGCTAATAAAAGTAACAGGTGCAACCGTGAAGCAAAATGGAGATGGCCACAGACAAATTGCAATTGTATTATAAAAGGATTTATTATAATAAGTTAAGGCAGGTGTTAAGCAGGTGAGGGAGCACAGGAACCACAATCCGGTGAGATCTCTTGTTCGTCAGAACCAGGAGATGATTCAGATACACAAGAAAGGTTAGTTAATAACTGTTAAATTGTAAATTGTTCGAGTCTTACGAATTTAAAATTAACAATTGTATTGCAGCAAAATTAAAAGCAGCACAAATTGGAAACACATAAGTAAAGCACAAGTGTCTCAATATTGAGCAAATGTACTTAATTGTTTTCCGCCACTGGCTGTGAGACCAAAATTTTAAAAATTAAAAAGCTGAGTGTATATGTAGTTGGAGGACACCTACATACTAGACATGTGTGACTCTACATTACATGGTTCAGACATTAATGAACACAATGAAAATCATGGTCAATACAGGCATTTGATACACCAGCTTTTTGAAGAACATCATAATGGTCATATTACATGCATAGTAATGCTGCAGGATCTTAAATATGAAAAAATATAACAGGAAAGCAAATCTGATTGCAACATGTCAATAACTAAAACTAGTTTTCAGGTTCAGTGAGAATAGTTCAGAGATAAACAACATGAAGTAAGGGGACATTGCTATGGAGTAACAAAGTGACATAGGAGACAGCTGGTTGTTTCTTCTTTTTACAACAGAATGTAGATTTTTTAATGACCATTAACCTTAACCTTTACCAAGTGTATATAGGTCTCCTAAAATGTCTTTTTTAACACATTAAACACGTTAAAGCTGCTGTTTACCAATGTTTACCCTGGCTTTGTAATATCATAAACATTTTCAAAAGTAATTTGTTCTTGTTTTGTTATGGCACAGATAAATAAAATCATCCTGCAGATCGTGGCATCAGATTTTATGTGTCATTCTAGACGACATGGACAACAACAGATCAGATGACTATTTTATCACCTAATTTGATGTTTTCAAACTCCCAACTCAACAATGAACTACAGTAATTATTCCAGTTTAGTTCAGTTGTCTCACATGTGTCTTTTTAAACTTAGGCCAGCAGAAATGTGACAAACTGCTAATATACACATTGCACTGTCAATCATGATTTTCTTAATATTTTCCAGACTTCAGTAAACACAGCTCCCAAGAATGACAACAATATCTGCATTTTTTCCAAAATCACATCTTTTTTTTCAGCTAGATTTTGTGGCAAAGACCTTTATCCGTCATAGTAATTGTGACAGAGGCAAAGAAGGAAGTATAGGTGACATGTTGTGTCAGACTCACACATAGGCAACAGCTGTTTTTTCTTTCCACAACTGTCAGTGCTTCTTCTTTAAAGAATGACCATGATAATTAACCTCAACCTTAACCCAGTGTTTATTAGGCCTCATAATTTTAACAGTGTAGTGTTTTTAACAGCAACTATAATGTTATTTTAAAAATAATTAAAAAATACGAGACAGAAAAGTGAACAATAAATAGTTCCAGATACTTCATCTAACCTCAGGACAGTCCTCACATGCAAAGGCAATAACGATATCAGTGCATAGCAAAGCTGTAAAAGTAAGTGTGATGGGAAAGGTTCGGATGTTCTTTTTTGAAAACACAAATTACTTGTGGTAATTAAGTTAGTCGATGAATGGTCCATCCAAGAAGTGGTGAACTTAACAAATTAATTAACGTATCATACTTTTATATACAATAACCATCTAAAATACTGCACAACTATTGTTCTATATTTTAGTTACCATCACTACACAAAGTCTTGATAAACTGCAGACACTGATAACTACATTTAAGGAAATAGAATAGAATGATAAATCTTATTTTTACATACAGAAAATGAAGTACTATAATAGACAACAGTATTATACCAAATTTAAATTCTAATAAATGTAGCGTAAAAAAAACTCTGGTATGATGATGTTGCTGTGGTGAAATATTAAATTATAAACAGAAAATAATATAATAATAGATACAGAAAAGGTATGACTGAATCAATGACACGCTGCCAAGATTCTTGCCAGGATTTAATTAATCTTTGAAGTGTATGAGTCACTGCACCTTTCACCGTCCTCTGTAAGCTCATCTTCATTCTCCAGCTTCGCCTCAAGCCAGATAACTCCACAGGTAACACTTTTAGCATGCTTGTTTTTTGCACAGTCCATATTTATCAAGCTTCTGTGACACTTAAGAATGCTTTTAAGAAGTTAGACACATTTATCAAGTTACTTAGTTAATATGTGAATGTAAATGCAACCTGGCAAAATCAGACACGGAACATGATCACCTGGGTTCTTGCAGCTTTATTAAAACAAAAAGAATAATACACCAAGAGAAATATTAACAAATATTAGTATCTAACAGAAATATATACATCAAGTACCAAAAAATAGTAACCATGGATGCAGGCAGAAAAACTAATGCATTTATCACATATTTTACTTCTATGGACTTCTAGTATACTTGCTAGTATACTATTTTACTCACTTTTTAGTTTACCTCTGATAAGTACATAAAGAGTACACTGAAAGTATACTTGCTCATTTTTAGTTTAAGTTGAAGTTTAAGAAGTATACTAATAGTATATTTGAATAAACTTCAGGAAAGGTCTCTGACATAGTGGGGCAAGTGCAGACTTACTGTTTGTGAAACATAAATGTTCTCACTCTTTGAACACACCAAATATGCTATGATGACAGACACTAATGCTAACGCTAACATGTGCTCATTGTAATCAAAAATATGTTTATATTATTTATTTTCAACAGGTTCCTTTCATAGGAGTTTCATAGGCCTATATGAGAGAACAATCTGTTTATGACATTTTCGAATGCTAACGTTAGCTGTTAGCATTTGTTCTAGGAAATCTTCCATTTAGTTTACAACAGATTGACACGACTACTCTCAGGTACTGATACCAACCAACAATCAGATAAAAGTCACTGTTATAGTGTTTTTCAATTGCTAACAAGCATTTGTCAACACTAAGGTCACATTGTCAAAATGGTTCACACAGTCAGAAATCCATCTGGAGCAAACTGTGAAGCACTTTTCATTGCTTTCACACGAAATGCATTCAGTTAGCAAAATTCCTGAACTCCTTTCTCAGTCAAAGGCCATCCCCTGCAAAACACTATAAGGTTGCAGCACATTTCTCAAATGCTAACATACTTTGTGCAAAACACAATCAAAACAGAATGATGGAAAAAAAGTGCATTTCTGCTGCAGCCATGTTGAAATCTATAGAAAATAATAAACACGGCTGAGTGCAGTACAGACAGCTCATTAGCAAGCAGATTTTTGAGGAAATGTGGGTCAAAGAGGACAGGTTGGTTGCGAGAGAAAAATGGCACGGAGAGGGAGAAGATGAAGGAGAGAAAGACACAATAAGGGATAAGTAGTGAATCATGGACTCTCTTTGAAAGGCCAGTTTAGGTCTCAAGGCACTTCTGAGTGTTTAAGGTTTACATTTTTTTTCTATCACTAACAAGCAAAAATACTATAGTCACATTGTCAAAACTGTTCACACAGTCAGCAAAACAGAAGTCCGTGTGGAGCAAACTGTGAATCACTTATCATTGCCTTCATACAAAATGCATGCAACTCCTACTCAGTCAGAAAACAAAACTATACTGTTGCAGCACATTTTTAAATGCTAACATGCTTTGTTCAAAACAGTTAAAAATGCATTCAAAACAGAATGATGGACATCTCTGTTATCAGTATGTAAAGGTAAGATATCTGTTCAATACCCAAACACAATACATAGCTGTGCATAATATACTCTTATACTACTAAAACTGTGGATTTACTTTAGATGTTCACGTAGACGGAGGCCAGACCAACTCCACATATATTAATTTCTGTGGATGAAGTCGGATTGAATCTGGCAAAAACAGGGCGCAGAGGATGAAATGTCACTGGGCAGTGGGCAACTGTGGATGTCCCAGGCCTGAGAGGAGCAAACATCACAGTGTGTACAACCCTCTCCAGTGATGGTTTGATTTTGTACAAACCTGTCATTGGTTCCTACAATACAGATTTACAGATACAGATAATTGCTTTCTTGGATAACCTCCATAATCAACTTGTGCCAGTAGGGGAATAAGGTCAAAGGGCAGAGAACACAATATTTATTGTTCAGTGGGACATTGTAAAGGATTCTTCCCAAACATGTGACCAAATGCAGCAGAGAGGGCATGAATGTGAATTCATGAAGTCCTGTATCACTATGCAATAAGTGGAATCCATAAACGGAATTGAATCAGATTGCTGCATTGCTGTTTCATTCTTGTTACAATATACAATCGTTTAGTACAAGTGATAGGGTGCAAAGACCTTATTGTACAATAAAATACAGATTTATCAGAAAAAGAACCACTCAAACTAAAGATAAAAATGATTTTTATCTAAAGCTCTCTGTTGTTAGTAGTTCAGTGTGCTTAGAGTGACAGTGTTTGTTTCCTGAGTGAGATGTTCCTAGTGTATTTTGAGACATATATCATGTGTTTTGTGGGTGAGGGAGCATTTCGGAGGTGTGTGTCTGTAATGCAGCCTGTGTGAAGGCTATTGAAAATAGATTTTCAGTATTGACCAATGCTTGATAGCAATTGCAAAAAACTAGTACTGTGTGAGGGGAGGCTGTTTCCTTGTGAAATGTTTGTATATAGTAGTTGTCCTGCTGTGAGGACGTTAGGCCATTTCAGTTTCATAAAGCACAGAGCTTTTTTATTGCCATTTTACTGGTCTCTGTTTAAAGAATCCCACAGTTTTAATGACACTATTGCTGCTTTTTGGGATAAAGAATCATTTTCAGCATGTGGGTCAGTGTAACTGCACTAAATTGTAAATATCATTGATCATTGATCATTGACAAGTATATATAAGTATACTTGAAGTATACTTCAAGTATACTTCAAGTATACTTCATGTATAGTAATTATGCAGTATACTTCAAGTATACTTCATGTATAGTAAGTATGCTTCTATGTGCTTCTAGTATACTTGCTAATATACTATTTTAATGCTTTTATGGCCCACTTTTTAGTTTACCTCTGATAAGTACAAAGTGAAAAGTATACTGAAAGTGCTCTTGCTCATTTCAGTTTAAAAGTAGTATACTAATAGTAAATGTAGATATATTTATTCGGTTTGGCAAATGTCAGTCTGTCAAGCCTTTTACTAAAGTGGCTTGTGTCTAGCCCCTTTACCATTATTGATGCCCTGTTGATTGTTGTCTTTCTGGCAGGCTTCCTCATCCCTGTAGAGATGAGAATCACTGGGGCTTTAGTATTCACCATGACCAAGGGCCTTTTTCCTGACCACCTAGTGTCTGGTGTAATCCAATTATTGAGGCCACTGTTCCTTTGAATGGTTAGGGTTACAAACACTCTCGCTCTGATTCCTTGTAACACTTTTATGTAGAGAGAGTTCAATGGGTTTAAACTTTTTGTTTTTGTCCTGACATGAAGTTTGAATGGTGGGACCTCATATGCACAAATGTGTATCTTTCTAAGCTATTTGAAATTAATGCAGTTTGCCACAAACAAACTTTATTTTTGGTGTTTATGTAGAACTCAAGGCACAGAAAGTGAAAGATGTGACACAAGGCATTTTTTAGTTCGGTGCTATTTGTTCTTGTACAGTTTGGAATGTACATGTTCAGATCTGTCATTCTTGAATCAGAAATTGATTTACTGAGCAGTGTACTGTTACAGCAAATCACTTCATTAGTCTGACAGTAAAATGTCTCCTTGAGGCTTGTTCAGAGGTGTCATAAGGAATTCTGAAACACACACACACACACACACACACACACAATGAGCTGATCACCTCAAATCTTTTCATGCACCAATAAATAGTTTGATTTGTTTTTCCTGCATTTATGTAACTATACAGAATGAGGCTTCAGCTATGAGATTTCTCAAATGTATGAAAAATCTGTCTTAATTTTCTTACACGAAATTGTGAAATCATCCATGCTTAAAGGCAATGGAGCAAACTACACCCTTTAGACCAAAAACTAACTGGTACATACTAAAGGTGTTAGGTACAAGTTGTTATTGCAAAAATAAAGCTGTTATAGACAAACCTTAATTAACCCAAAGGCCAAGAAATCAGTAATTTGTGCTATTACATTCTTAGTGGAATCTTCACACATAATTACATCTGCTGTAGGTGTGGTGCTGCTGCATCTGCTGGTACAATACTCCTCAGTTCCCCAAGGGCATAGCACAGAGTAAGGCTTTGACAGATGGGTATATTCAGATAAATGATATGTAATCATCATCCAAAACCGCATGCTTCATAGAAGTGAAAACATATTACCTCTCTTTCTGCTGTTAATCAACATGTTTTTACTTTAAACTTCTGTTTGTGTACTCATGTTTCGTGCTTTTCTATTGTGTAAAGCACTATTTTGTAAAGCATTTGGGCAAATGGAAAACTTGGACGATGTATATTCTTCGTGAATGTTATTTGTGAAGAAACCTATGCCAGGCCTGTTGTGTCCAATAAAAGTGTCGATTTAAAAGCATCCAATATTGCCACAACTGTGGTCAGCCAGAGCAAATGTTTCAGCATCAAATACTGACATCTCTTGTATCCCATATGGACACCAAAGGTAGCTGACAAAGCATCAACATATGACGCCACAGGAATGACTGACATATCTTCACGCAACTGCCAGTGCTGCTTTGTGCGTCACTGTCACATGAGGATTAAAAATTGGCTTTGTTGCTATATGCAATTTAAGCCAGTGTCTCTATTGATATACCCTCAGTGTAGAAAGGAGCGCTACCATGGATTAATCCCCACCACCAACAAGACTGTACAACTCAGCAGTGTAGTTACATTGTTTCTGGCTGTGTACAGTGTACAAACTGTGGCTGTTGTTGTTAATTACTTACTGTAAATGATTTTTATTCTCACTTGTTTGTTAACACTTTTACTACTTGTAAACTATTTTTAAGTGTTTTTTGCACCTTTTACTCTTTCTTTGCACCTTTTACTTTTTCCTGTGAGCTGCTTAACAAGTGAATTTCCCTTCTGTGGGATCAATAAAGTTTGATCCTATCTTATCTTATCTCACTAATTCTAGCAAGGTAGATCAATCCATCCTGCTCCACCCAGGCCTCCATCTCTCTGTTCCAAAATGCTCTTCTACCACTTAACACACTTTGCTATGCACTGCACAGCCCTGTTGTTACTATCAAATGACAATAAATATTACCTTTTTGTTTCAGCAAAACTTACTAATCAAGCTGAAATTGTCAAACATCTTTGAAATTCTATTAGGTTGTTCTGTTAGTCTGACTTCAGCATCTCTTCACAACAAGTTTTGAAACTTATTTACATGTAGTTGAAGCTGAATTAATCTACTTGATCAGTATTTTGTGGGTGTGGTATTATAAAACTGTATTTACTTCAAATTTAAATGTGCTGAGTCCTGATTGTAGACAGAAGTATTTTTACATTACAGCCTACAACATACCATGTCTTTGAAATTAATTTTTACAGGGTAACTTTGGTGCACCTGGTGCACCTATACAGTACATATAAATACATATTTGTAGTATATTAAATAGTAGCAATCTCTAAAGCAAAAAATTTGTTGTATTGTAAGTATTTTGTAGTTACAGGGTATCTATTTTACATGGTACAAATATGGTACATGTTGGGGATGAATATTAGATTTTGGAGCAACATATGGAGAACTTACAGTGTAGGTATATTTTCACTAAAGTGTATGTACTGTAATATTCCATGGAACCTATATGATATATGCTAAGCACCAATAGTGTTTAGTGGCAACTGTAAATATTTTATAACTAGAGCATATATATTTAATAATTACTGGCATATAGACAATATTTAAGTTTAACATATTGAGAAATAACCATATAGTTGTTAATGAAGAAATAATGCAGAAATGTATTATTAAATTGAATACAATTTATTGCATAATCCACCCTGGAGACACATTTATTGAATGAATATCAGAATCATGAGAGAAATTATGAAACAGTCTTTAAAACATATATTTTGTAGTCCCATGGCTAAAGTAAAAGGCTCCATCATTGCACTTCCAACCCAGCTCAAGCTCTCTAAGAAGATGAGGAAAAACTCCAAAACCTCTTCACATTAGGATAAAAGGAGAAACCTCAGGAGAGGCAATTCAAAGAGAGATCCCCTCTCCACGGACAGCTGGGTGTTTGAAGCATTCAAAGTAGTTACTCAAATATTGGAAGTGGCACAAACCAGTATCACTGGTGCAATGAGAGCCAGATATGGGAACTACAAAGATATGAATCTGAAGAGCAGCTTTAGGTCCATCCTGGTCCTGGGGTGTCCATCCGTGGTCATGGTCCAGCGTTGTCCATCTAAGTCCTGCATCGTCCATCTGTGGTCCTGGGGTGTCCATCCGTGGTCATGGTCCAGCGTTGTCCATCTAAGTCCTGCGTCGTCCATCTGTGGTCCTAAAGAGTTGATCTGTGGTCCTGAGGGGTCCTGAGGGTTCCATCTGAGTCTATGGATGTTCATCCCAGTCCTGAGGGGCCCATCTGTGTCCTGGGAGGTCCACTGTTACTCCTGATCGAGCCATTTTGGTCCTAAGGTGTCGGCTTCATTGCTGATAGATCCATGTTGTTCCTGAGGGGGTTATCTGTTTCCTGCAAGGTATATTGTTGCTGCTAGGG